>WURS02436047.1:0-15362 GCA_011762765.2 Rhinocypha anisoptera | reverse complement strand
AATGTAGTTCCTCGTCTTGACCTTGCACTTAGTAAGGACATTTTTTAGTTGTTATGCATGCTTGTTGTGAGCGGTCTAACGTTTTCCAGCATGTTTTGTAGTTCTCTTATAAGGTTTTGCATGATTGTTTCTTGTCTCATAACTAAGAATACGGCGACGTCCCAGCGACGAAGCGTACATCTCGGTGAGAATGGGAAAAGGCGTTTCTATCCTTAGCCAATAAATAGTCCATCTATTAAATGAGGAAATTACATAAAAATCTAGGATTTGATGGTTTAATGAACTGAATGGATGGAGAAATCTCTAGTAGAGTGCGGCAAGAGATGGAAGCACGAGGGAAAACCAGAGAAGCGTGCTTGACTTTAACTAAGGACGACGCTGGCAAGATCCATTTGCAAGGTGTGAGGTGTCGAGTAACTCTGACATGAAAGCTGGAAATGACATGCCCACGGATAAATCAAAAAGTTTCTTACAATAGGAAGGAGGAAGTCACGAAGCACAAATTAAAGACACCAAGCACATTTACAACACTTTCGTGCCAAATTGGTCGAGGGAAACATTTCTTGCCCAGTGATTTTGCTGACTTTCTTCCCTTTTTTCTCTTTTTCCGGTACTCAATTACAAGTACGGTGACCATTGATAACTAAATCTTTGTCCCTGAATTAACATGCAAAAGTCAATAAAGAGAGGTCAAAAGATGGTTATCTGGTAATCGTCAACGTTCAGAAGGGCCGTACGGGGAGGCGAAGGGCACACTGGGCTGGAGCGGAGAATAAATTATATGAATTCTTGTTTCCATATTTAATTAATGCCACCACAGCATGCAACCCGAAGGTTGGCACGTTGAGGGAGGGTAAATTCGCACATCAGGGTAGAGGGGTCAGTTCCTTTCCCTGTGGCTTCCCACGAATACGTGGTACCCGAAAAATCACTCAGCTTGGGTTTAGTTGGAGGTGTCCGGAGTCATCACCGGGTCTCGAACCCGGGTCCTCCGGTCGGTTGCCAAGCTTCCTACCCACTGGGCTACCACGACCTCTCTAAATCGATGAAATAAAATTATTTTTGGGAGGTTTTGGTAAGTTAATGTAATAAACTTTCGGTATTCGTTTTCCTGAAATATCGATATAACTCTATAAATAGAGAGACTAAGAGGAGAAATAAAAAAAAATTATGTCCCAAACCTCGAATTTTTAAAAAAATCGCCAAAAATGTATTTTTTGTCGCTATTTTTGATCATTTTTAGTGTCATGTCAGTATTTCAGGGAAACGAATACCGAAAGTTCATTAACTGAAATTACCACAACCACCATTTTTTTTCATCGAATAAATGGAAAAGCAAGTATTTAGGCATATTTTTTTCTTCGCTCCACAGCCCACTTTGTGCGGGGGGCGCGGCCAACCAATGTCCGTCCTTGGCGCGGCCTCCTTAGAGAAGTGATTGACGCAAGTGTGACTCTTACCGGTCAGGATAGCGTCATTTTGATGAAGGGGAGGGGGGTTTGAAACTTGACCACACCCCCTTGGTCGTTCATCAACACCAGTCGAACGGGGTCCGCTCTCTGGGTTTAAACCTCGACTATTAATTCGTTCGGGATTGACGCGTGCATTCGTGACACAGCGGACGATTCCATTTGATTAATTCGTCGGCTGAGAGGCCCTTTGCGTGATCGGCGCTTCCCGAGTGTCTCGCGAATATTGTGGCGGAGACCGGGAAATCATTTTGAAGGAAAAATCTCCGGGTGCAAGGGAACTAAAGGCTACAATTTTCTCTTCGGACAGCAGTTGAAAGTCGAGGCTTTTAAACTACACATTAAGTGTAAGAAATCTAAAAAGCTCGGACCCGGAAAACGGGTCTGCGTGACACAATTGATTCCGACAATTATTTCCCCTCACTGTGCTACTTAATACGTTCTCGTACGTCCTTTTTGGCCATTTTCTACTGCTTGGCATATTCGTCATGGATACCAGAATCTCCACCTTCAAGTATAGGAGTGGATACGAAAAAATATATTGTCGAGCATGAAGTTTTTACGATGATAGCAAAGCATGAGTAAAACATTTTCATTATAATGAGAATAAAAACAGCACTTTTACACAGAAAAAAAGCAGCACTTTTTATTTTCCACAGGTTTTTTTATGTGGATAAGTGCTGTTTTGTTTCTCATTATTAATCTCTTCCACTACATCACACCTGATTCTTTGAATATCATTTTCATTACCTTTAAATTTCCTCTTTTCTTTTGAAAAAATCAGAAAACTCTCAATATCACATAGTTGACTAGATGTAACGATCAAGTGCGAAGCAACTGAATTGAACGCCACTTAAAATTCGTATGTTTCTGGGAGCTTAATGTATTGTCTTTAATGGGTACCAAGCAGATAGTGGCAGATGGGGAAGAGAGACAAAAATGGATTGAGAGGAGTTACCGATTGGATAAATATTGGGCAAGAAATAAGAAATTATGTCAGACAAGAACTTTTGAACAGAAAGACTCGTTGAGGACGTTGAAAAGAAAAATTTTTATCCCGTAATTATGAAGTTATTTTGAATCAACAGAGAATTCAGGAGACATTGCTATTAGATTTAGTTTTAGCACATGTCCAGAATAAAAATACTTCACCAAAGTCAACGTTTCATGAATTCATTTATATGCAAAAAATAGGTGGTCAAACTCATGGTTATTTGTGAATTTTCAGATTTTTGTCCATTATACAAGCTTAAGATTTGTTCCATTCTCTCCTAAATGATTCTGGAACTTTTTAAAAGGTGTTAAAACGGAGATGAACGAGTATCAATTCTGAAAGTCTCTTTATTTGCAAACAAACCACCTCATTACATCCTGTTTGCACATATTACGTCTTTGACGGGAGTAACTTCCAGGCAGAGCCCATATCTATAGCGATAGTATCTGAAGCGCAGCAAGAAGAATAACGCCTATTGAATTGCTTATTCAGATGGACAACACTCTTGCTGGATATTTAAAAGCTCACTGGATCGAATGCCACCTAAGTTTCCTTCCACGTCGAATCAAAATAAATATGGAATTTACGAAGTTTAATGACTCTTGATATTATTTGTTACTGCAATACGATTTTCTTTTTCTGCGACGAAATGCAAATTGCCTACTGGTCCCTAACGATGGGGTCATAGAACGAAGAGTCGTACCTTGAATTTTTAATGCCAGTAACGTTATTGGGATTTTATGGAGTAACATTATTTTAAAAGTGTAGTCCCCATACCTACAACATGCACCAAAGTGAACGTTTACTACCGGTATCTACAATTTTTTTTAAATTGTTAAATAATTAATGTCACTCATGAATCAAGTGGTTCACGTTTTTAAATCGTTTTCAATAATAATGCAACAGGCACGAATTTATCACCAAACGTAACAGGTGTCTATCCACGTGAATTCGACTGCTGTCGAAACCTGAAACGATGACTTTTACGATATAGGCGTGGAAACGGGCTGAGAAATTAACTGTGGAATGCAGCCAAATAAACGTCGGGGAAGCTGAAAATAAGAGAATCATTGGGTGAGGTGGGATAGTAAATGGGTGCGACTTAGTTAAGTTGGAGAAGGTGATGTGCAGCGTGCTTTTTTTTATGATTTATTACCCTCTTGAAAAACGCTTTGGGATTCTCCATCTCTCTCAGTCCGTAACGCCTTGTTGCTTTTGTGACCACTCACGGAATGCCTCATTGAAGCTGAGTTGGAATCTTTACAACGGTGTCAAATGTGTTTTGTAAAATGTGAACCATCCAGTTCATGTTTAACTGACAACGAGTAGTGGTAGTAACTATTTTTGTTTATAGGGGGTGCTTCGACAGCTATGGTCACTTCGCACCTCTTCAAAATCATAGAAGAAACCCTTTTCAACAAATACGACGCCCATTAGAACCCGCGACCTTTGCGTTAGCCGGCAAATTTCGCTACCCAGACAAACCCGGTCGGTCTGACAACGAGCCAAACAGAAAAATGTAATTACTCTTTAATTCTTATGCTGCTCGATAAAAGAGGGGGAAGGATTATTTGTGATTCATACTAAAGAAAGAAAAAAAATCAAATCTAACAGAGATGTAGTTTACAATGTCACTATTCAGTAATCATTCTGGTTTCTTTAAGGGGAAAAGAAAACATTTTAACAAACGAAAACATTTTAAAGGGGCGAGAGTAGCGAGGCGATTGAAAATATAAGTACTCACCCGAGGATTCAACGTTCAAATTTCAGCGTTCATAACCATGGGAACTCGACATCTTTACACTTGGTTATCCTGATGAAAAAAGAGAATAACAGTCGAATGAGAGAGGATGTGCGTCCTGTCATGTGATTCCTCCTATCACAAGTACGAGGGTGGTCTAAAAAGTTTCCGAACTGGTCTGAAAACCTTCGTGAACAATTATTTTTCAGAGAAAAACGCCGAGTACTTTTTGGACGGGTTACAGAGATGGGAGCATCGCCGGGAGAAGTGTGTAGAGTTACAAGGAGACTATGTTGAAAAAATGAAAAAAAAAATTCAGAAAAAATGTTTTGAATCTTTGTTGGGTCGGAAACTTTTCAGACCACCCTAGTATGTAGAATGTTCGACCAGTAATCAGGAGATTTGGGTTTCAGTCCCAGCTGCGAACAATATAAAATGTTTTTATATACGATACATACAGGGTGTGTTAATTATGTTTCAAGACTGATTTTTTCCCGTGCAGCAGAGCGCTCACAGACCGGTCTGGTGGCCCTGCCTGGGTGGAGGGGGTCTCAGGTAAGCGACCGAGCCCTCGCCAGTTGCCGACGAGACGCTGGAGTGAAAGCATCGCGCGCAAAGTCAAGAGTGTGTTTCGTGATCGCGTCGAAACATCGAGTGAACGTGCAGCATTTGAAGGAGTGACGTCATTCCATAAAATCCTGTGTCAAACTGGGCAAGAACGGTGCGGAAATGCTTCAGTTACTTCAACGGGCCCACAAAGAAGACGCAACGTCACGTACCATGGTTTTCACGTGGCACAAGCGGTTTAAAGATGGCCACGAAGACGATGATCTTGCTGCGAGCAAATCGCGTGTGAAAAGCATGCTCGTCACCTTCTTTGTCGCGAAAGGAGTGATCCATGAGTTGTTTGTTCCTGCTGGACAGACCGTCAACGGACAATATCACGCCCACGTGATCCATCGTTTGATGGATCGAGTCCACCGCGTCCGCCCGGAGAAGAAAGACGAGTGGTTGCTGCACCATGACAACGCTCCCGTGCGCGCGTGCCTCGCCGTCACCCAGATTTTGGCCCGAAACAACGTGGCAACGCTTCTGCAGTCGCCCTATAGCCCGGACCTCGCCCCCAGCGACTTCTTTTTGTTCTCCCGTAAGAAGAAGGACTCGAAAGGGAAGTGGTTCGGCACCGTCGCGGCGGTTCAAACGGTTTCGATGAAGATTCTGAACACCATTCCAGTAGAGGAGTTCCAGGAAGCCTTCCGACGGTGGAAAACTCGCTGGCAGCGGTTGTGTCGACTCAGAAGGAAACTATTTTGAAGATTTTTAGTCCGCTATACATAAATGTTTAATACATTTATTTTCCTGAGACCAGTCTTGAAACTTAATTAACACACCCTGCATATATATATATATATATATATTTGTGTGTTTTATTATAAATATGTATATTTATTTGGGATATAATTATTATATGTGTACATAGGGATTTAATATGGGATTCAAAATTAACCTCCTCCATTAGATATCATTTTGAATGATTGGATTGTGAAAAAGTGTTAAGATGAAACCCTAAATTTTATGATTCTTTGACTGTTGTTTAAGATTTTTCTGCCTGTGTTTATCTGAGAGAATTTGTCCTAACCTTTTATGTTAAACGTTTTGTATTTATGTTATCATAATATTAATATTCTCAATAATTCCATCCCCATTTGAATTTGATCCTACATCCTTTATTACACATAATTTTGGCACAGGGACATATGGAAACTTATTGCTTGGAGATTGGCAGAAGATGAGAAAGTCCATCCTTTTGTCCGCGCATCCTATGGTGCTCTCTGTGGACACCTTAACTCCACCCTGAATGTTTGCAGCACATGGAAAGATCAGCTCTGGGCTCGTCTTCGTTCCTCGGTGGATGTTATGGTTGAGAGTCACGTCAGGGCAGCCTCTGTCGCACCAGATGGGGAACGGGTGCCCCTACCTGATGAATATTTTAGGGGTCGGTGAGTGACTCTATTTCCATATTCATGGATTTCCTCTGGGTATTTATTTGTGGAGCCAACTGACAAAAAAAAGTTCACCATCATCGGGCAGCCGTTATAAAGGCCACCTTATTCGGTGCGTGAAATCATTCACATGCCAGTGGCAGTTAATATCACGTTCCACTAACTGGTTGTGTCTGCCATTTTGACAATGCAACTAACTTGCACAGATGTTGTACCCATGACCATAATATACAACCCTTAAATAAAGTACTGCTTCCTGCTTCTAATTTTCTGACTATTTCTCTCCCAGGGCTCTATTAAATAATTGCTGCCAACATTTTATAATCCATCTTCTTTAATATGCTTCCAAATTGCCTGTTTGTAACGGTACTATGCGCTAACTTATTTCGATAAGATGTTTTTAGCTTCGATGTAGTATAAGATATGGCTTCAGGCTTCACTTGATGGAATTCTCTCATCATGGAAGGGTTTAAAAAACACACTGCAGTTCCAAATGCAAAGTTTATTGTATCACGCCCAGGTTTCACCATATCACAGCATCATCCGGTGATGATGGGTGATATGGCGAAACCAGGGCGTGATACAGCGGGTTTACCCCCCAAGTGCATGATTTAGCAGGGGCCCGCTCCCCCCTCGATGTGGGGTTAAGCGGACCCCATGGGGATCTACTATCAGCCAGGCACACCACAAGCCACCTGGAGAATGACCTCGATCCACCGGGACCCGAGAGAGAACTCGGTGGACCCCCACCATCCCGGGTTCATCTCGTGTCTGCCAAACTACTTTGACAACGTTCGACGTGGCTCACTACCAGCCCTCCATCACCACCTCCGTTGCCTAGGGGTTCTATCCGTTGCCCACCACGGTTCTTCGTGGTGGGATGGGGCAAGGATGCCCTCGGCTTTTGCGGGGGGGAGGACGCAGCAGTCCTCACGATTCCCCTTTTTGGTTCCTGGTATTCCAAGAGTCGTCTCTGTGGGGGTTTTTACACCCACCGCATTGCATTGTGAATTGTGCTTGTGTGTGTGAATTGCAGTGTGTTTTTTAAACCCTTCCATTAGAAGCAGCATCTCCAGGTTTGACATAACAAACACGGCTGACAAGCACTGATTGTGTAAGCATCATGCATGCGCATGATGATCAGAACATGTTCTATTTTTCCTGTGCGTGATCCCGTCATTCTGGGAGATAACGTTTCCGACGAGATCATGCACACGTGCATGCGCATGATATCATGCAATGTGTGTTAGGTGGCCTTAAGACAATGGTGCCCTTGGGTGAAGGGAAGTTGCATAGGTGGTTGGGGAGAGGATGAGAGAGTGGGGACTGGGAACTATTGCGTGGGAGTGTGTGGCATGGTGAAGCACTGGTCACAGACTGGATTATGACCTTTGTTTTTAACGT
The DNA here is from genome assembly GCA_011762765.2 of Rhinocypha anisoptera. Taxonomy (NCBI): domain Eukaryota; kingdom Metazoa; phylum Arthropoda; class Insecta; order Odonata; family Chlorocyphidae; genus Rhinocypha; species Rhinocypha anisoptera. The sequence goes on along the minus strand of WURS02436047.1, from coordinate 7,751 downwards.
TTCAATTTTTTCTAAGCAGTCAAGCTCAGGCCCATTGCTCTTTCAATATGCATAAATATTTAGCATCACGTCACTACCATGTTTATTTTGTAGGAAGTGTTTGTTAAATATGGATGCTGTTTTCCATTTAGGAACACATGCTTCATGTTCTTAATTCACTCCATAATTTAACGGATTAATTAAGAACCCGAAGATGTCCTTAATTGTGTGTGGCTAATTGTTCCACTGAAATTTATAAACTTTACTCACATTCATTTTATCTACCTTTTCCTTAGGACAGTTTCTAAAATTTCTCAAATTAAACTTATTGTGGAATCCAAACTTGTCCCATGGATTTTTTTCACTTAAAAGGATATATTTTGCCAAATTAATAACATTTTTACCATTTAATATCGCTCTCCTCTTCCATCACAAATTTTTATGCTTAGATTTTTCCTCAGTTTCTTCTTCTCATAAATAGAAAATGATAGCATACTTTATACTTGTCAATTTTTATATGGGAATTTGATTTAAAATTTGAAATTTACAAATTATTTGAAAAAACATACTTTTTCAAAAAAATAAATTATTTATAAAAATTAATATGTTTACTTAATGTTTATTTTTTAATGATAATGAAATAAAATAAAATGATAAAATAAATTATAGAAGATCGAAGATGATTAGGGAAATACAATGACTTTTACTCCATCTTTTCAGAATGTCCCTTGAGCAACTCTTTGCTGAGTTAGTATCTTCCAGAGATGTCAAAGTCCGGAGTGAAGCACAAATGCTGTACAATGTAGTGCTGAAATGTATAGTGTTGGAACATATTGATGAAATGATGGCAGAAGTTGAGAAATGGCTCAATCACTTGAATCCATCGGACAATATGCCTCGTTCCCACGTGCTGAGATTCCTTGCTCATTTTGTCCTCTTTCTGAGACAGATAGGTTGCTCCAGCAGCAGTAATACAGAGAATGTAATTCTCTGTGCTTATGTTCAGGTTAGTAGTGGTTCAGCTGAATTGTTGCATTGTCGGTTAATGCACGTACAAAAAAAACAAGGCTTATTAATTTATGTTAAATTTACTCTGGGAATGATAAAAACTTTTACTGCACGAGAATTTTTGTTATATTTTTGACCTTATTGGGGATCGATGATTTGTTGACAGCAGTTAATAATTTCACCTTTTTCATTTTTGTAGTAGGTATTTTTTGTATTCAAATTACATTTTTATTCGAATGCTTGAAATTTCCACAGGAACTGATGAAAATGCACGAACCTCAATTGGTGGCTTTTTACGTCAGTGTACTACCTCAGGATGATCAAGTTGAACTATATGCATCTTTCTTGGAAAGTATTGTGGATGTTGAAGAGAAAAACAGTTGCCTCCAATTTGCTGAAAAGTTTCATTTGAATGTAGATGAAATAACAAAGAGAGTTGTTGAAAACATAAGGTAAGAAGGTACATTAGAGTAAGGACAACATTTCCATTTTCATAAACTGAAGAATAAGCATTGATGGCTGACCTCCAGTGCAGACACATAAATGATACTTGTAAATAAAGATTTACATACTACATACATAGTATCTAACTTAAGGAAGATGAGAGTTGAGAGTGACCACTTTGTTTAATGTTCTTTTAGGAGTCGAGAAGTAAAATCTGTGGCACAAGATCTTCAGGAAAAACTTACAGAAACTGACTTGGAAAAAATTAGAGCTCTTGACTTCTTAGTTTTCTTCCCATCACAACGTGCTGAAGCGATCTGGCAAGGAAATGCAATCATTAGAAATTTTCTGGCGGCAGGAAAATTGGAAGGTGCCACCCAAGCATTTGAAAAGGTATTTGTTTTTTCCACACAATACATAGATACTGAATTTGAGTTTACTGAGATGGCAAGTGAAAATTAAATATTTTGCTTCCATGGCATGAACTCTCTTGTGCTTTGCAGATCCCTATGGACTCCATAAAAGTTGTAATGGATCAATATCAGGTCAGGAACTTGGATGATCAAAAATTGGAAGGAATGCCTTTATCTGGAAAAGTTCCACGCAGGATTGAGAACTCAATTCGAGAATATTTCTGTTTCAAAGCCTACCTTGTAAGTAAAAATTAATTACTTTAGTTTCATTCGACATCATTTAATGTAAAACTAATTTTGGACCTTTTTTAAGGTTGATAATGACTTGAATGAAATATGGGTGATAACTTTGGTCCTGGAAGTTCTTCATTACATTTATTTTGTCCATGATTTTCTGATTAAAATTATAGAACAAAAAGGTATTACAGTACCTCAGTCATTGCGTATATAGAAACGATAGCATATGAATATTATTTATAATCTTCAATTAAATTTCACATTATTATTTCTAGGTTTGTTTTAAACGTGAAATTATATTTTATTCAGCATTTGTTTTCATTTTAAATTTTTTATTGTGTTTTAAAACTATCTTTTTTGATCCCTATTGTGCCATGAAAGATTCCAATGCTTTTAATATTGATTTCTTTCATTGGCCTGTAATTATTGCAGTTAAATAAAGAAGTGCTATTTTTCAATGCTCACCATAACTGTATAAACATCAGTTTCTTTGCGTTTAATTAATCACTGTATTATTATCAAAACACATGTGTCAGTTAGTTGGAATACAACATAGTGATCATATATATTTTAGTAACAGTATTTATTTTAGCAGCAGTAAGTCAACATTTTTTTCTTTCCGCATAAGAGCAAATGAATTATTGATTGTAATTATCGCAACTTTATCCTTGAAATTTTGCACTTAGCTGAAAAAGGCCTTAAACTGAATGCGCGTGAGTAATTTGAAATCCTTAGAGCTTCATCAAATCCCAGTGTAACCTTATTTAACCACCAAATATTCATCCATTCATCACCATTACTCTCCAGAAAAGTGAAATTGTAACAGAACAACTCACCCAACCCTCACATCACACTAGATAACCATAGAGCCTCACACCACCCACACATTTTCACCGTCTACCCTTTTCCTTAGCCCTTTATCACCCTCCTCTTCTCTCCCTACCATTGGCTACTGGTCCTTTTTTGAAACCCACCAATTCTGCCTTCGCCCCAACTCACTCCCATGTCTCTTCATATGTATATATTTGTCTTGAAGCTTTGTCAACCCTTTACTTGATGATGTTATAATAAGTTGAAATGCATAATACCTAAAAATAAATCAAATGGAAAAGTATGTTATTCTTTTATTTAAACTGAGGATTATCATTATCCTTTCCAAATTGTCGCAAATGCCATCCATCACCCGCTTTATGAAGTCCCAAGGCCTATGCCACTACATATTCTTCTGTGTTTTCCTATAAGCCATGAGTTTGGTTGACTTACATCTTAAGTATAAGTCACTGACCTCAAGTTGAGAAACAATGTCATGGCTGTTACTATATTTTCCAGCTTATAAGATGTAGTTTTTTATCTAAAGAAATCTCTAAAGTCACTGCATCATATTTAATTATAGACGGGATTGGTACTTGCCTAAAACTAGAGTGAATTTTATTTCTGTGAATCTCATTAGTTGGAAAATATAGAGTCATTCACTACTCATTAATAATATTGTGAAAATTATTTTTCTTCAGGAGGCTCAGAAATCTTTTTCAGACTGGTTACATCATTACCACCATGCAAAACCAAAGGAGCCTGCTGCACCTCAGGCTGTCAACTCGTTTACAAAGAAGGTTGCTCTTGAACAGCAGAGAGAATTGTACTGTGCTGAATTGGAGAGATGGAACTTAGGAGTCAAACTACAGTCCAAGGTATTTCACGTGTTTATTTTGGCTTGAACCGCATAATTTTCATGGAGTCCTTTAATATTCCACGTGAAAACTGTCAAAGAGTATGATTCAATTTGTAGGTACCTCTTTGTGTTCTCTCTGCTACGTATCAGATTAAATTTGGCCTCTATCAGGCATTAATTAGATTTTTAATGTGTCATCTGAAAGTAAAATTGGAACTTCTATGTTTGAATCACGTTAAAATGACTTACCACATTAATTGACCCTGAAGATGTTTTCTTAGGTGAGGTTGGGGCTCAAATAGTGCTAAGTTCTATAAAAATTGTCAATCAATAAGTTCAGTTGAAAACTCACACATCAGGGTAATAAAGGGGGGGGGGGGTTGTTCTTTTCCCTGTGCCACCTGTGGTTTGACAGGAAGATCCGGTTTATCACCAGGGAATCACTTAGTTCTTGAGTTCTAGTCGGAGGTACCCAGAAGCTTCTCCGAGATTTGAACCCAGTCCTCCCAGGCAGTAGCCAAGTGTTGTACCTGCTGGGCTATCATGACCACTAAAATGACTTAATCTTGTGATTTATAATAATATTAATCAGAATCCGTAAAATGGGGAGACACTTCTGCAGTTTTGTTTAGCAAGAACTGATCCAGGATTACAAAATGAGTGTATAATGTACTGACACTTTATTTCGTTTGGTATCTCACCGTTCGTGAACTCACTACTCATTGACCCTCTCAACCAATCATAACAGTACGTTTAACATTCATTTTGTAACCATGGATATACATTACTTCCATGAGGTGAAGCCTGATGTTGTAAACTTTATAGTATAGGTATATCTGATTTATCTTATGTTGGACAATGCCCAGAGGAGTTTGATTTCCGTCACCAAGTGTAATTTTTGTAATCACGTACATATCTAGAAAGATGGTTTCCAGTCTTCTTTCACACATTGCCAGTGTGGTTTTATTCTTTTTTTTAGGCAGTGAAATCGAGGCTATTCAACGTACTCCTTTTCCCTGAAGGGTGGTTAGTTGATGTGGAGAGTGGAGATGACATGGCCAGGGTGATGGAAGCTCAGTCGCTGAGTCCAGAGGATGAAGAGAAGAGAAGAAGGTGGCAACAAATGAAGGACCTCAGGGAACTGTACATTCCACAGGTTAGGCTGGATAGCACATATTTATTCTCCTGGGATATGTTATCAGAACGTCTTATTCTAAGTCTTTATTAATTTAATGTTTAGGATTATTTTATTTTGTTGTTAATTAGCATTTCTGTCTACTTTTTTATGGTGTTTAATTCTACCTCAATGCACTCCACAAAATCTTACCAATGGATCAGTCATGACATAGTTAACAAGCAATTTCTTAATTTTAGGTTGTCCTCTTACTTCATACCGTAATGGAGTGTGCTGGAGAGCTAACTGATTGTTTGCAGCTTCCTGAAGTTGTGGTATCAGAGCAGCACCAGCTGTACAAGGTAATAAATCATATTTATTTATTTGTCCAAGGATTGATGTGTTACAACAATATAGGAGACATCATAAGATATACTTACAAAAGTACAGAATACTAAGGAATTAACATAGGTGAGGTTCTGCTCACACTGATCATGCCGTACCCATCCAGATCATATTTTATTATTAATGAATTTGGACACACTAATAATTTTTTCAACTTTAAAATATTTTACTTACCTTTTAAACAGGGATATACCTGTTATATCTATGGATTTCTGGTGTAGTTTACTGCACAGATTTAGATTATAATTATTAATTACATTAATATAATTGTCATATATATTTACCACACTACATTTATGGGCTATATGAACATAAAATTCTTCAATAAAGAAGAAAACATATCTATGACTGGTATTTAAATTAAAACTATGAGTTAAGGTACCCAAGGAGGACACAAATAAAGGTTGGGGACAAGAACAAGAAGTGCAAATAAGTCACCATGCAAACTTCCATGAATGAGAAGAGGGAAATGCCAAATAATCTAACCACACAATCATGCACTCCTTTACTCAGCTGTGATGTAGAAACTGACGTTTGATGGATCTCTGTCACTGACATGGTCAAAGTTTGCAGTAAGGCTCGTGGTGAATAGTCTGTTATGTTTAAACATTATTTACCAAGTGGAATAGTAAAGTTTTCCATTATGCTTCCTTTAAAAGGGAGTGGGTCAGTTACCACTGGGAACAAACCATATCCTACAGGGTAAATAATCTATAAAACCTTACTTTTACCCTTAGTCTGTATCCAACAAAGTTAATTATCATAATTGTGTTTAACGTGTGCATTATTGCATTCTAGATGTCTGAAATTCAGTTGACATCTTCATCACAGATTGTTGTCATTCTTGTCTTACTCTGGTAGTAGGGTGACAAATAGTCACTTTGATTGACCAGGAACCCCTTGATTATTGTTATTTTAAAAAATCCTTTTCAGGGTCTTTTAATTCTTTTTAAGGGTCTTTCTGAAATACCTTTGTAAATATTTGATTCACAACTAGGCCCTTAAACATTAAGGATTATTAAAACATTATGGATTATACAATGCACAATCAGTCCAAGAACTTAATTGACGTATGTACTCTGTCAAATGTTAAAATTGTCTCTTTGGAAAATTATTCTTAATGGAACTCTTTAACATAGTAATCTAGAACAAGGAAATTCTTTTATTGCAATGTTATGATTTCTAGTATAAAGTGTCCCAATTTGAATACATATTTTATTTTTATCTGTAGGTATATACCAAGGAAAAGCTTGATGAACTGCTCAATAAGTTAGTACGAACAAGCCTCTCACTCTTTAAGAAGACAAAGGATCCTTGGGGTATTCCAACAACATGAAAAAGTGTGTGGTGTGAAAACGGTGAATCAAAGTAAATTTCTAAAAACTATATAATTTCCAGACAAATTCAGTGAATGGAAATATTTTTCAGCTATCAGAATAAACTTCACTTTAATGAACAAATTTGAAAATAAATATGAAGATAGTTGTTTTTGATAATTTTTGTACATTTATGGATGAGTGTTCTAAGTTGCACACATACATATGAGTACCCTGCATATATAGTTAAATTTGTGTATTTGAGATTTACTGATACCTAAACAAATATGGTGATTTCCCAAAAAATATGGTGAAAAATTGACATCATGTAAAAAGTACAATTGCATTTAACTTTTTGATAATAATAATTGTTTTATTTGTCCGAAGATTTGTGATGAATGAGCAAGTACATATATACAAATATGATGGATTTTTTGAGATCCTATAACATATATTTTGCATATTTCACCCATTCGCTCAACTGATTATAATTTGCAATAATCCTAGTGTAAAATTAACCTCAAAAGACTTCACTATTATAAAATTTACTTATAAAGCATTACCATTTGAGTTTTTATTTTACCATTCCCATCAGTTTATCTTCATCTCTTGTGGCCTACCCTATATCACCATTTGAAGTATTGAATTTTATAAAATAAAGTAAACATGTCCATAATGTTACTGATAAATAAATAATTTGAGAATTTAATGTTTATTTCTTTTTTTAAATATGTAATGTTTGACCATGTTTATAAGTGAATCTACATTTACTCTAAAAATTAACATGATTCATCAGTATTGGTATTTTAATTTGGTAGGGAGGATCTAAATATTCTGCAGAATTAAGATATTCTATGGACACTGTTAAAATTCAATGAAAGTTATTGATCTCAGAAGAGACATTGGGAGGATTGTATTTTATCTAAACTGTTGCTGAATTGTGATAAAATTAGTAATTGCAAAATTTCATATAAACATGAAAATACAATTTGTGCTACAAAACATGATTTTCTCTCAACCTTGACTTATGTTTATCTATAGTATGATATGATATACTTATGATTTTCTCTCAACCTTGACTTATGTTTACAAGACATGTAAGCCTTTCCAGATTTAAAAAGGTGTTATTCTCTTGGCTCTTATCAAAATCCTTCTATTCTACAACT
>WURS02436046.1:0-33819 GCA_011762765.2 Rhinocypha anisoptera | reverse complement strand
GGGGGGGGGTGGAGGGGGGCAGCGACGAGTTTTTGTACGTTGCCTGATCTTTCGTCGGAGCGGTCCAGTTGCAGCCGAATTGTGGACGAGGAGTGAAAAGAGGATGGGGGGCGTGGGAGGCGTGGCGCCGGCGCCGCCACCTCGCTCGCTCGCTCGCTCGCTCCTGCCTCCTCGCGTCACGGCCACGTACGACTCCCCGATCGTCGGCTCCCGCGGCGTAGCATGCGTGTCATTGGATTAAGCAAGCGAACTCCTTGTCGACAAAAGATCGTCCCATCTTTTATCCGCGGGCCCTCGGTTTGAGTCTGCTCGCTTTCTGAAGGAAAGGACACTTTGGAGGGCGGACGCGGAGCCACGTGGAGGACGAATGACGCTGCATTTGTGGGAGTGAGATGACGCTGTGGGGGAAAAATCATTCGTAGTTTTTTTTTGTCGAGCGCGCTTTGTGCGATCGACGGCAGACAGCCACGTTGCCGACGGAAGAAGCCTCGTCATTCGCCAATCCCTCTTAACGAAATAGCTTTTTGTTTTACTCTTTTGCCATTTCTTGCCAGTATAAAATTTTCAGTTGTTACGAGAATAAAATCAAACTTTCTGTGATATTGCCGTTCCGAAAATTAAAAAAAAAAAACATCGGTTAGGACGGGACTTTCTTTGACCACACTCGGGTTAACAGCTTGTTGTTTTAAAGGTTTATTTTCAATTCCCACAATGCTGCATTTTCCAAAATAGTAGCACTACGCGAAAGGGAAATGATTGAGGGGGAGTGGAGAGTATGAGGGGGAGGGGAGGGACGATATCACATTGAGAGGCGATGCAGAGAAGTTCGCGAAGGAGTCGAAGAGGGAGAGGGGAGGGGAGGGAGAGAGAATTTGCGAGCAGTGCTAATTTGTTCGGTCGACTGCCGCGGGAAAACTATTCGATAAAATTGTGCGAATTAATGGAATGGAATATGTGTTTTACGGCAATTTTAAGGCAAAAAGGCAACACAAGAAGTTTATAAACACAATTCATTTTAACCTATTGCCTGACGCTCGAAGTGCGGAGTACATATCGATGCGAAGTCCATTTACTTTAGGAAGACTCGAAGCCATAAATATGGACCATAAATTACCTTAAATGGAAAACCCGAGAAAATCTCTCGTACACAATAAGCAGGGGAAAGCACCGAATCCTTCAAATTGGTGATTTCTTTTTGGATGAGTCTCACGTGCTTATAACTTTAATATTCATATTTTGTGCTATATCTAAGTTAGTTGACATTCTTTGCTAGAATTCTATAATAATCAACTACATATTGTTCGATTTCCGACACCATGATGAAAATAGTATTTTTTTCATGTTTGTCAAGTGAGGATCGATTGTGGCGGGCTCTTTACTTGCGGATCTGTCTTTTTCGGATCATGATCGTGTCTGGATCTGTGTTTTTCATTTCCATGCGTCTAATATTCTAGGACTAGTCTCAAGTTTATTTTACAAAATCGTAATCATCATGTTTTACTACACATAAAGATTAGTATTATCAACGTGTCCAGGGAAGTTTTTAACTCCGAGTCTTGGGTTTCAAACGTCCTTAGAATATTACCCATAAATATTTTGATTCCCTTTTACTCATTGTAAATTCTTTGAAATCGTAATAGTTTATATATATATATTTCTGAGGTTTTATATTTACAATCTATTTTCATTCTGCTTGTAACTGGTGAATATATGATTTTTTACAAACAGAAGTTGCAGGCACCTCAATTGAACCCCCAATCACCCCAAGTTTACCCAAATCAATTATTCAGGCGACCATTCCGGAAGGACAAAAAATGTGTCATACAAACGTTACGTAGCAAAGTTAAAATGTAAGAGAAGGCATCCCGACAAAAAGTTTGGTCGGAGCAGGAATGAATGTAATCACGTGAAATAGTAAAAAAGTAAGTGAGGGCGTTTTTGAGGCGAGATACATTCCTCAGAATCAAAGACTCCTTGGCATGAGGAAATTTAGCGTGCCCCATTTCCTGATCAAACAGTTTTGATGGTGAAGATATTTTATTTACGTTTTAATGTATATTGCATCAAAGTTGAAAACCTTCTTTTTTTTGTGTTAGAAACATCAACCCTTCGACTTCATTGAGCCCAACAATGCGAAACTGATGTGCCCACATTGTCTCTAAGTGAACTTGCATTGAATCAGGGGATCGTCGACTGAGAAAAGGAATTATGAGAACGGAAAAATGTCGGTAGCAGAGTAAGTTGCTCGATTCTTTTATTTATCTGCGTATTATTCTGTTTAAATCAGCGTGAGATAGTGGTACTCGTCATTACCTTTCAATTATTTGAAATTGGGCATTGAAAAATTTCTTTCGAAGGAATTCTGGATATCATATACAATGTATCCATATTTAATAATTTTTTCCTGCATTTATGAGTTGCCGACTTGGGTCATGGTGGCCCTGGTTTTGTAAGAGTTCAGCAGAACTCCGAGAGTTTGATCTCCCTCTCACTCTCTCTGTCTTTCTCTCTCTCTCTCCCTATTTTCCTCCTCTCCTGCGGCTTAACGTCACAAGCATGGATTTCCTTATTCCGAAAAAGAAGAAAAAATTCAGAGCGGCGGAGCATTTTTCCAGTATTGCCTTCTATTCAGAGTGTACGCGAGCCTCTTAAAATATTCATTATTTACTCTCCTCCCGTCTCGAAGTTTTAAAAAGTGGTTCTTGATCGTTATATGACCGAAGTAGTGAATCCGGAATAAGACGATTTGCCAAAGCATTTTCAATGAGCGGAACCCCTCTCAATTGTTCCCCTATTTTCTTCGTTATGAGCTTTACCATTGCCTCCATTTGACTTTAAAAGGCATTATTCCATTTTGTTGATCAAGTTTATAAACGCACCATAGTTTCCCTAGAGAAATCCATGTGGTATTATTTACTTCAATTTTACTTTCATCATGAACAATTTATCCTTCAATGTACTTCATAGTTATCGAATGCGACCCGAACATTTTGGATTCATTTTATCATGCGACGCAGCTAATCATTTATCCATTGGACGAATGAGATGAGTGACGCCTGTTACTCTCTCAGGCGTTATTTCGTTTTTAATTTGATAATCCAAGACAAGGTTGTTAATCTCTCAAAGTATTATAATTTCAATAAATTGTTATCTTTTATGATTAAGTGAAACTATTCTTTAAATAAATTACATGCCATTTATCGAAGACGGGATAATTATGTTCGTCGTCGTGATCAGGACACCCTAAACAGAACCGCCTAGAACAACAGACTCGGGGTGATCCCGGCTGTTTCCACTCCTTGCCCGAGGTGGCGTGGTAGTTTAGCGAAGTTTTACTTTATATCAGGGATTGAATTTCACGCCGAGTGACGGCATAGATGATTTTGGATGGATTCCCTTGGGAATCGAGTTCTCTTATACCCAGTAATTCAAACTGCTAGGAAACCTGTACGAAATTACCAATAAAAAATAAAATCAATGGTAGGCAAGTCAACTTTGCGGAAGATAAACATTTTTGAAATACTAACAAAATGACCTTTTCAGGTAATTCTCAAAGAGGTGTGCTTTCTTCCCTCCTCCCTTCCCCTCTCCGCAGAAAACTTCTTGAGAATGACCTGAAAAGGTAATTCAACCGGCCAAGTTTTATAAAATATACGGTAGAATACAACAAAGTATTTTTGTTTCTATATTTATCATTACGGTTGTATTTATAGTGCTCAAAACCAAAAGTGACATTTTTTCTTAGAGAAACGATTGTAGTGAATGAATGTGATGAATTTTGGCGTGGCATGTTACCCCCCCCCCCCCCCTCCTCCTCCTTTTTCAATATTTTGAAGACAAACCAATTTTTTAAATATTAGGAACGTGGATATACCAATCTTACGGGTACGTGTTTCATTTACTGCTTTTACTTTAGTCAATGATAAGTTACGTTACGAAAGAATGCTGACGGGAGGGTGCCGAATAGCGTGATTTGGCACAACGCGGTCATGACGCCCAGCGCGGAAATTTACCAAACAATACTATAAAAGAATACGGAATTACCAGATTTCTACCACGAAGGATATCTATATTTCCTGCCGTGCTCAAGTTGACATGATATGTCATTCGATTGTCAGGCGTACCAACGACGATCTTTCTCTATTTCTGGCACATGCACCTAGCGTAGTAGAGGTGATGGGATCAATGGTGGTTTCACCTATAATTATTTTTATTAAAAAAATCATACGTGCGAGTAAATAAAAATAATATTATGACGCTAATGGAAATGATTCCCCTCCCTCGACATCCACTCCTGAAGTCCCGTGTGTCGTTAATCACGCGCTGCGCACCATCATTGGACCTGTCACCCGCGAGAGTGAGCGAGGCGTCGTTTGTGCCGGCGGCGGTCGTGCCGTGGCGAGGCGTGATTCGCGGCGCACTCGCACGCCGCGAGGCGTCCAAAGGCAAGGGGGGGTGTGGGGGGGCGCCTCCCCATCTCCCCCCCCCCCCCCCCCCCCCCTCATCTTTCCGTGGAGCGTTCCCTTTTTTCTTATTTAATTCCATCTGATTGGCATCCGTGAAGAAGTATGAGTCGAAGACTTCGAGCCGTCTGGTCTGGAAACGTTCGAAAAATTCCAACTCACGCGAAATATTGAAACTCAAAACCGTTTTCGCGTTCGGAAATTCTTTTTTCGTTTACGAAATTCTTTTCCAGTCGATTTTTTCTCGCGAGACAGCCATAGTCACTGAGAGGGAAGCTAACGGGACCGAGGATCCTTATATGTGTTCTCTGTAGCTTGAAATGTGACATGAATGCAGTATTTAAAGGAAAATGTGTTTGGAAAAAGTAGCTGATTTGTTTTTATTCTGATTTCCCATCCTTTATTCTATGGAATCACCTTTTGAATTTACTTTGCATTAGGTGGGCTTTGGTATCAAGTTCTTACTCCTGAATAATTGAGATAATCGGGCTTCGATTATTTTCTCAACTCATGTGAAAAATAGTTCAGATCTTCCTCAGTTTGCCCATAAGTACATGACCTTATGCACTTAAACTCATATACTAATATCGTTATAATTACCTACCTTATTTGAATCTCTTTAAGCTTAAATCCCTTCAATCAATGCTTTACAAATCAGTAAATAATTTTCTCTTAATCGCCTGTTTCCAAAAATAACCTAAAGGTAAAACTGAAGCGCAAAATATATTATGCTTGAATGAATTTGACCATGTTTTCCAAATCAATTTCAAATTTCTCAATTTATTCCAAAAAACATATTTTCAAGAGATACGCTTTATGGACAATTGATATTATAGGACAACAGAATGTAATGATTTAAATAAATTTCAAAGGCTTGATAAAGGATCCATTTGACAAATTATTAAATTTGAAAGAACTATTAAAAAAACGATTAGATAGTTACACCTTGACTGTCGCAAAAAATCAGGTGATTAGCTTTGCAAAGTCCATGTAACACTATTTGTTAACTATTGGCTTCGGTCTTCATTTAATGGATGGAATTTCTCACCCGCTCTCTTACTTAGGGTACCAGCATAGCATCAACCATACTAATCAACGATTAATTTAAACAATATGGATTGCGTGGAATAATGCCGTAGAATAAATCTTCTTGCCGTATCGTTTAATATGGACAACTTGCTTAAAAATATAACGTGTAAAAGTTTATTAATAAGCATTTCCTTTAGTTAAGTTCCAGTCAATGAGTGTATACACAATATGTGAGGAAAGTATCTGAAATCTTCAGTTTGACGTGCAAAGACTTTTTCATTATTTAGTTCACTCTTCAAGTTTGATCAGGTTTGATCAACTTCTTACTTAGCAACAGTCATAGGATTCCTTAAGTGTCATTTGGTCCCCCAAATTGAAAATAAATTTAATCCACATAATATCAACTTTGAAAGCAATGGACGCAATGGATTCTGCGGATGTCGCTAGACGAGATGTCGGGTCTTAAGATATTCATGAGGTACTCCGTTGCGCCATTGATCGATTCGATTGCGTAATGTAATTCCCTCTCCGTGAATTGTACGAGATCGTACATCAAACGATGGCATTTCAAGCTGTCATATGTGAATGTCTATTAAGAATCCTTTGAATTACGTAATTTATTGCAGGGAATTATATTAATCAAGTCAATCAGGTCTTTTCAACACAATGAAATTTATTGATTAATTATTCTTGTCGGGGTCTCCTACCAAGTACAAATTGTGGTTTTGAGCCCCCTTAAAATGGGGATCGATTAAATCACCATTATTGAGTCTATAAGGAAACTGAAAGGATTTAAGAGTTGACTTGAGAAACGGAAGATTCTTGCAAAGATACTTAAGGTTGTAAAGAGGTTTTGAAGTCGATATAAAAGAACCTGTTTTTGATGAGGATTTTTTTAAGGGACTGTAGATTGGTCTGGGCAATTTCTGCACTGGGATTGGTTTTTTTATTTGAAGTCTGGAGAGCCCGAAAGTTTCCTATCTCCTCACAGTTACTTTGTAATAAAATACAACTATAGTAAAGACTAACCTGAAGTATATTCTTTCTTTTTTGAGACACATACATCATTTTCTCTCTTACTCGGAAAGAAAACTCAAATGTTTTCTTTCTTTCGAAACGGGGAAAATAATAAGAATAATTTTATCCTTTATTAGATTTTTTAGCGTCATGAAAAATGTCATCATGACATATGTTTCATCCTTTATTAGCCAGTTGTCCCAGACCGACGAAGAGGCAAGGAAGTCCCGAAATGTTTCTTCCCAATGTGTGACTTCTAAGTGCTTCTTTAGTGTGTATGTGTATGTGCGTGTTTATATATATAATATTAATATATGTATAATATGCTATATGTATAACATTTAAACTCCAGATATTATATTTCTTAACTCCTACGTCGTGTGCAATTCACATAATAGCTCCATAACAAGGAATAAAAAACATACTTTTTACATAGGTTTGTAAATTAACTTCGTTCTATCTTTGCTTTGGCTTCCACGAGGGAGCCTAAAAATATTAAATTCATAAGTATCAGATCATGGCATGTCTAAACACTTGTTGGAGGATGGGAGAAGTGGTCAGTATCCAATACATAGGTTTTTCTCTGTTATTACGATATTTACTTTCCACAATGTTCACTTGAAGCCTTCTTGATATGGTACACGTGCTTAATGTTTTGGATCCTTAAGAGTTCTCTCAGACCGACGGAGGGGCAAGCAAGCACCGAAATATCACTTCATAATGTGAGTCTTTCTTTATTACCTGTTTTTGTGTGCGTATGTGTATAATTGTGTGCGTGTGTTCGTGTTTGCTGCACGTCTGAGTTTTCTTGAAGTGTGTGTAAATAAATGTACTTTTCACAAAGTTTTCATGACGTTGTGAAACGCAGGTAGTTTCGATGCAGCAATATAACTCGTGGATTATTGGTCTTCAACTATTCCGTCGTTTGTGGATTCTAGTGAAATCCTTGCCCTTGTTACATCCCCAAAACTTTAATCTGACGTCCTCACGTCTAAAAAAAGATGGTCCAACGGCTTCCACTGACAGCATTCGGTCGTCGGCAGTCGGCAGTCGAATTCGGTCTAAGAATTGCAAAGAAAAGTGTGCAATCATTTGCTCGTATCAACATCCTCAGTCACTCAGTATCCAGTTATATTTTCATAAACCACAGTGATCAACCCGAAGGTTGGTATGTTAAGTGAGGGTAGAGCTCACCTATAGTACTAAGCCCACGGCGTGTGGAATTTCACACATCAGGGTAGAGGGGCATCAAAACCGAGATTCATACTTGATTCTGAAGGCATTTATTCTGAAATTTGTCTTTCCTTTCAATATTTTGTCTAGATTGTATCGAGGGATTCATGAGTCTCCGGACTTAATTTTCTATTTCTTACGTCTTTTATCTTTCCGTGGGAAACCGTCAATCAAATTTCACCACAGAAAATAACTTGGGACCACTGCGAAGGATCCTGGACCCGAATTATGTATCTCTATGAATCTTTGTATCCAAATAACCCAAGTCATATTATTTTCAGAGAATAGAACGAGAAAGGAAAAAATAAGATCTGAGAAATATTCTGGGAAAGTGCAAAGCGTTTCACTGAAAGAAAATAACTCTTTAACCGGAATGTGTGAATGAGGGACACTCCATGGAAAATCATTAGGTGAGCTTCATCCTATTCACCTGCCTCTGGACGAAGTCTTTGTTTTCTCTAAGCTTCGCGTGAAGGTGATACGTAACACTGATTGCTTTAATCTTGTGGTCTACGCCTCCTCTCGCTAAAGCTGTCAAGTCTACGGGTTTAATCCCTCAAAGCTTCGGACATGAATATTGTGTCGAATATGTCGTCTACTATAAAGCCTGATGACAGGAAAAAAGTGGTGTTTTGATAATCCAGAATTTAAACACAACAATAACCATATGAATTTGTTTAAAATTTTTTTCTCTGGGAAATATTTTAATTTCCATTTAGGTAATATGTCTTTTAACTTGCTCCTATAGAGAATTATAAATTCCGCTGACAGATAACCAGTGAAATTAGATTTCGCTTAAGTTCAGCGTAATTTTCTGTTCCCATGTAATTTCTGAAATAATATGACTTAAAAAAATGTTTTAACTTTATATGCACTCACTTAAAGTACTAAGATAATTAAATAGTAAATAAAAATGCTCGTAATTAAATAAGAAACCTTTATGTTGCCAGAAACATTGTTATGAATATAAAGACATCTAATTTTCCACGAGATAATTTTTATTACTACCGGGTTACAATGTTACTACATCGATGTAGTAACATTGAAACCCGGGTAGTTTTTAAGTGAGCAATGCAACTATTATTTTATATTGATAAGTACTTAAGTATTAGCTACTGAAATATGGAACCTCCATTAAGTCTTGACACAACTTGTCAGCAATCAGTGACAAGTAAATTGATTGATATTTTATTATTAAATGAAAAACGAAGAGTAGTTAAAAATTATTAGATTTGTAATTGGTTTGGCAGGAAAATTATGGAATTGATCCGATTAAACAATTTATAGTAACTGTCTTAATGAAACTATGAAACAAAAATATTAATATTTCTCATTTTATTTTGAAAATTTCTTAAATTTTCATTTTTATTCAGCCTGGTGTTCTCTTGAAATTATAGGGTGGAAAAAATAATCAATATTTGAAAAGAGGGTGATAAATTTCATTCAGGAATAACTCAAAATAATATCAAAGGTTATATTATTTATATTTTGTGTAATGTTTTTTTTTTATTTTTTTAAAGTAGGGTTATAGCGAGCAAATGTTAGAATAACGTCTTCAATATACAGCAAAACATACAGGAGTTGAAAAAAAAACAATCGCTTTGCTTCGTTTGCCTCGCTTTGTGATTATGTTTTTTGAGGTTCGCATGAAAAACTATCGTATTAGGTGAAGTTGTATGTAAAAATGGTTTATAAGAACAAATTTCATAAGACTAACTTTTTTTGAGAAATCCAATCGTGTCTGTGTGAAGAACAGGTGAACTAAAACGAAAAGTGAAAATAACCGTTCGCATCGATGTATTTTCAAAGATATTGCGAGAAAATTTAATTGAAATCGAAAAGAAACATAACTCCAGAGGAGACACCCCCGCAGTGTTCGGCTAACAAGCATCGATTCTCGAATTTTGGTATTGGGATACATCGGATACTAATGTGTTATCAAATTTCTGTACTATTTTTTTAAAGAGAAGATGAAATATATCGTAAAAAAACTATCTCAACGCCTTATAGGGAAGACTTGTAATAGTCAGTACGAGAAGATACTAGAGACCAACAAAACAGAACTTAAATGTCTACCGCATGGAACTTGTATTTTGCGGGAATTTTGCCGAAATGGTCCTTTGATAACCTCGGCTTTCTTCGAAAGCGTCGCTATCGATCGAGAAACTGACTCCGCAACTTCGTCCTTGGAAACCATCCCCACTGATATGGAGGGCAATGAAAAAAAAACCGGACGCGGGAACGAGTCAATATTTTCTTCAACTCTGTTGCCATACACAAACGGCGAAAAAAACTTTGTGGACTGCAGTGAGTCATTATGAATGTCGCACGCCCTTTCCTCCCTGGGCGCGGTTTCTTATCGCCGGATTATTTGAATCGCAGATTTGGGCGCGTTTACCTCATCCTTGGAGGGTTCAACTTTATGGGCTCAACGCCGGATTGGGGTTGGCTCCTGAAAGCCTGGCATTCCTCGCTCTCGCCCATAATCCCCCCTCCACACACACACACACACATGCTGCGGGGAGAAGGAAAGAGATAGAGGGAGAGAGAGGGGGGGGGAAGAGAGGAGAGTAGGGAGGGAATATAGGAGGGAGAGAGATGGGTGCGAGGTGGAGGGGGGGAGAAGAAGCCGCGTCTTTCGTCCCCAGTCGTCCTCGTCTTATTCCTCCCTCTCCTCCACCCCATCACCCCTTATTCAAGGATCCGCCTTCTTACTACCCCTCCACCCCAACCCCCCAATCCCATAACCTCTCCCCACAGCACACACACTTCACCTTCATGACACATGACACACCCCTCTCTTTCATCTAACCCGCCACTCAATCATGTGGCGAGTCAGTAGATCTCCTATCCTCTACTTCTCCACTCCGCCTACCCCCATCTCCTCCCCCCCTCCCCCCGCAACCCTCGACCATCTCCCCAACCTAACTCTCCTTTTCCGCGCTAAGAACGCGCGCACATCACACCGCATCAGTCTCCTTCCGTCGAGAGGATGGTGCCCTCTCTATCTCTGACTTTAAGCCAAGGGGGATGAGTCGAGACCGGCTTACACACGACTGTGCATTCGCCAGAGAGGCGTTTTGCGCGCTCGACCGTCGAGTAAGGACAGCGATCGGAGTTGGGATCGGGAGTGGTTGGGGGACAGACGATCAGGTGGTGACGGTAAACCGCCGCGCGTTTATCTGGAGACGAGAAGGGGTAGGGGGCGTGCGAAGCGTAAAAAGTAGAAAATAAAATGAATGGATCGGGTAGTAGTCCTAGGCGCGAACACGACCGCCGAGTTCTGCTTCCGTTTGGGGAAAAACAAAACACACTAACATCCTACTCGAGTAACGGGTTTCGGGGGTGGGGGTAGGGAAGGACGCTGTTTTGGCACGGAGATAAGAGAGAGAGGATGGGGAAGATTGTGAGAGAGTTAAACCGGTGAGGAATGACCCAAGATTGTTTCTTTTCTCGACCGAGTTTTTTTTCAGCCTTGGAACAACACTGGGATTGGTCAAGGGACGCGATCGATAACTCGACCTGGAACCCTATCTAGAGTTTGAAAAAAAAGTTGTTTTCGAGACATTCGTTAAGCGGAGTTCGATTTTTCTCTATTCGTTAAATACCATGTTGTCATCCATAAATAACAGTTACTCTCCCAAAATAAAATAGTAAGTATCCATTTTTATCATATTTTTATTTTACTCATGGAATAAACACACTGGAACTCTATAGACGAATCACTGTTAAAGTAGTTTATGTCGTTTATTATAGGAAAATAATTTTCAATTATTTCTGATTTATGGTGCGAAAATAATCAGTACTTTTTATAAATCTGATTAAAGAGGACATATCTTCTTACCAGGCTGAGACCTATGTACGGTTTACTCACTACATTAAGCTTAAATGCTGTGAAGTTATTTCATTTCAAAGACATCTGATGTGAGGTATCACGTGAAACCGATAGTATTTGAAATGGCATTACTTGTATAGAAATAAAAAATTCAATATAAATGATCAAAAATGACTTTATGCCACATTCATATTAAAATTTAAGGGCAGAAATGCGATGTAGTTTTGATCTATTAAAAAGAGTCTTAAAAACTGACCCTTCAAATAAATCAGAGATTACTTCTGGGTGAAATATTATATATAAATCGTTGAGAATTTCCAGATGTAATATAATATTATCAACACTAAGAATATCTGTCAAAATAACAATCGGAATTGAAGTAGAGCTGGAGTAGTAACTTAAACACGTTTTTTACGACACTAATTAAGTTTCATATTCTATGTAAAAGTTTACACCACCTTATATCATTAGATGTATTCTAGCTAATTATCATGTACGATATATTTATATTATAATTAATACTTAATTAATAATTATTACTCAATATTTACATAATAATTAATTATCTCAGCAATTAGAATTTATCGTAGCATTATCCTGTGGAGAAGGCATTACATAGGAGAGGTCAACAAATTGTAAACTGACTTTAATCTCCAAGGATCCATTACCTTCTGATACTTTTCCTCCAAATAGTTTAAACAGCCCGCATCGTGCTCCATACAGGTTCAAAATTCCTCTTTAACCGCTCACATTCCCCCTCTATATCTACGATACTATCATGTACTCCTCACCCTAGTGATGAATATTCAGAGATTATTCTCTCATAGTATTCCCTTTGTCTCATTGGTTTTTGGTCTCTTTAGGGCACCTAAAAGAAGATTCGCTGGTTATTCGTTCAGTTTATTGCACACATTCTCATTTACTCATATGGCAATTATATTCCATTTGAAGGGAAAAAGGCGCCCCACTTCTCATAATTGGATACTTTCCTCAACTAAAAAAGGTGCTCTGGGATTTAATACTCGTAGGCCCCTTGAAAAAATTATGCCGGTTATCATTTAGGGAGATAGTCGTTATTATTGTGCAGGCTGGGAATCAATTATATGCATCACCAATATGAAACACTTCATGAAGTTTTCCATTTATGTTTTCACTCTCTTCATTTCTACATGTGTGAAAAAAATTATTTTTTCGCATATTTCAATGGAGACTCCTTTCTAAATCTCTCGTAATACCTATATTTTTATTTATTTACTTTATAAAATATTAAAAACAGGCTATAAGAACCTTTTAAATTGAATAAATATAACAAAAAAATAAATAGAAGTAACAATAAAGAATAAAGTACAGTAACGAAAAAACAAAGTTACTCTAAATACACAAAAACATTCCAAGGGCAAACATTTATGCATCATTAGGTGGAAAGGAACAATCCGATGCGCGCGGAAAGGATGCTGTTGGAGATAGAGAGACCAAGATAAGGGTGAGAGTGGGTAAGAAAGTTGAGTTACTTTGGGAGATGGTAGGAAAGAGATCATTGGGAGAGGGAAAGGCGAAATTTAGGAGATCACTATTGAGGGTGGTACGGGGGGGGGATGCGAAGGGATAAATAGAGACGAATATTGTAGCAGTAGTATTTTTGTTTATAGGGTGCTTCGACGGCTTTGGCCATTTCTCACCTCTTCAAGCCAAATAAAAAAACAATCTGGACGAATACAACACTGATGTCCTGGGCGGGACTCGAACCCGCGACCTTTGGTTTAGCCGGTGAGCACGCTACCCAACAGAATAACCTGGTCGGCGGGAAGAATATCGTGGAACGGAAATGACTGTTGTCATAAAACTAATAGTATATTATAATCTAATTTTCTAAAATACTAATAGTTTATTCTAATAGTTTAGTGTACGATTTTAAAATAAACGCTGTTTGATATGTTGTTAATGGATATATTTATGTTTATTCAATTAAAAAGGAAATGAAACGATAGAGCACTTTCTGTAAATTAAATATTTAAAAATATATTAAGATTTACAAGCAGTTATTATTCTACTATATTCTCTTACTCTACATCTATTTATTCCGTATGCGAAAAAGTAGAATATTTTCAGACAAAATTGAGCGCATGATTTTTGACTGAATTATTTGCACTATTAGTAAATCTTAATTTCCCTGTTTAAATTATCAGTGCACTAAAACGCTCCACCAAGAGACGTGCGACACCATAAACAACAAAAAATAATTTACTCCCATGCAAAAATTTAAATTTTAAATTGCGACTGAAACAAAACACATTTGGCGCTTTTGAAATAGTACGATCCCGACCCACTCATTGCCAGCAATAAATGAGCGTCCAATTTCGTTGTCGTGAGAACACTCATTTCCGGCGAAATCTCTCAGCACTGTGAAACCCCCACTTTCCTTGGTCGTAAGCCTTTCTTCTAAGATACGGGAAAATTCACGCCCTCCGAGGGGCATTTGCGTAATCGCCGGAGCGGGCTTCCCCACGCCCACATGTAGAATTCCCACGCCCGAAGCCCGTCTTCGGGTCGGACGCAAGTAAAACTGGCAGTTCCAATGGGAAGCCGAACCTTAGAGGCAACTTTCAACCATTCCCGTCTCCCTCCGGAGCACGCTCGGCCCGGACGAATTCCTGGATGTAGTTCTCAACAAGCGAAGCGAAACGCTATGTTTTCTTCTGAAGTTTTTCGTGAAAAAAAATGCAGCTGATAAAAATGGGCTCAGCTTTAAAAAAAAAAACAACTTCCACTTGAGCGTCTAAAACGAAATTTGTCTCACGTTGTGTAGTGTGAGTCGAAATTTTAAGTGGGAATTCCCTTTTCACTGGGCACCCGGGGCTGCTGTTAGAGCTAGGCCACTCGTGCTTCAATCTTTTAAGCTACAGTTGGAGTTTCCATTATCCTTCTTTAGTCGTTAACAGGAACGCGAGATTCAAAGCCACTTTGAGAAATGATCTCCTTCTAAAGCATAAACACAGACAGGGCGATTATTTCAGCACGTTAGTACCGCTCATAAAATGTTTAATATAATATTGGATGAGAAATCGCAAATGCTTAACCAAATCTGTGGATTCCCAAATAAATAAATTACCAAATAAATCGTCAGATATTGAGAATGATGCTAGTAATAATCAATATAAATCCATTATTTCAGCAGATTTTTCTACCATTTTACAAAAAATGGCCCTATTAGATGTAAAGAAGTAAATATCATTGGAATATTACAACAATACAATTTTGAAAGTCTTAATCATCATTTCTTCCGGGATAAAACTTGATCTCCATATCTATATAATTTTTTACAAGTTTAACATTGTATTGTGTTTTAGAATGGCTGACGATTATTCCTTATCTCCTTTAGCGACTTCCTTATTGTAGTAGAAACACTTCGGGACAGGTTATAGTGAATCTAGTAACTCCAAAGTTTTTCTATCTTCACGAAAAATTCATTTGATTGATTTTTTCCAGCCTTCTGAATTCGTACCTGGGGAGTGGTAAACCCGCAGTGCAGTTCAGGGGAAATGTCTCCGTATAAATTTCCTTAGATTAAATTTCCTTTTTAAAGTTTTTTGAAAACTCAATCTCGTTTATTTAGCTGTATTTAAAGCTTTAAGTATATGAAAAATATATTTATATGTCATATCATATTATATCATCCATTTTGCATTTGATTTTCTTTTGAAACACTATTCAATGTTTTTATATGAATAACAAAAAGATCAATAATTTATAATATTTTTCTTAGTGGAAGGTCGCACTTTTTCACGTATCACAATACAGCTGTTTCTGAATTCAATTGCTCTTTTACACATAAATAAAAATTTAGTTTCTCAAATATTTATAGAGAAATTTTTAATCTTTCTTTCGCGTAACCATTGAAGTTTCTAATAAGCCCTTAAAAATGTCTAAGAAATTGTTTTAGAATGATATTATAGATTAAATGCCTTAGAATATATTATCTTATTAGTAGCTTATTCAGGTAAATTTTAGCAAGTAGACATTTAAAAAATTGCGATACGTTAGAAAGGACAAAATTATTTTTTCAATTTAAATATGGACGTCATTTTTCCCATATTAGACTTTTATGAATCAGAATAAAATATTGGTACTATGTTATTTACCCTTTATTAACAAAAAAACGGAAAATAACAATAGTTAATAATTTTATATGCACAAATCTATAAGTTACGTGGGATACCGTCTATGTTGATTAATTGTAAATATGCATATCTGATGGAATTTATTATTTACCGAAAATTAATGTTATCCCCTAATCCTTAAATTTCTCTCAGGGGATTCCGTTTTTTTGGTGAATAAGTAGGTAATGCAGCAACCACATTCGATTAAATTTTTACAATAAGCCTATATCATCCTCCTCATTAACATGCTAAACAAACTCTTGGGGATACTTAAGTTTTCCATGTAATGTTGGTCCGTGGAATGTTATCCCCTAATCCTTAAATTTCTCTCAGGGGATTACTTTTTTGTGAATAAGTGGGTAATGCAGCAACCACATTCGATTAAATTTTTACAATAAGCCTATATTATCCTGCTCATTAACATGCCCAACGAACTCTTGGGGATACTAAAGCTTTCCATGTAATATTGGCACGTGATAGGGTGCAACCGAATATAATACACAAAGTTTGATTCATGGGTGACGATCGATGGTGTCCGTACATGGGTCTGACAGCAAACTCCTTCGCCTAGAATTGGGAGAGGACTCCGTAGGATGTTCTCCTTCTCAGGGTTCCTCGCATTCAAAGGAACCGCAAACTTATTCAGGATAAAAGTTTTATCAAGAGAGTGAGAACGTTGAGGATTCCTTTCGCGAACATGGGCATTTGTATTCTCGTCGCAAGTTCTGTGCCGACTCTGCTTAAATTCTAACGGCGGCAGAGAATGGTCCAGATATGACTGATTCGAAAATTTAGTTGAGCTGAGATTCGGACGAGGTATGGTCTCATCTTCGCCACCGCTAGCAATCAAAATCGGGGAATGAATTTTTCGTTCCGTCACGTTCTCCTGAAGAACTCCCCTTCGCTTCTCACGTCTAGTGTTTCACTTCTTCACTCCCATTCCCTCTCCATTTTGATGAGCTTATTATTTCCAATTTGTAGGTTGAATTTGTAGTACTCTTCCTTGAATTTTAAGACTTACTTCCTTAAGAAGAAGACTTTGTCACTCTTACAGAATAAAAAACGTCACAGGTGACTGTTCCTATAGAGACAAAATTGAATATTGTAATAAAAATATTTCTAATATTTCTCAGGGATACCCAGACATCACTCAATAATATTTTATTTATCTTAATATTTCAGTAAAATCAATATATTAGAGGTAATATCATGGTTTTATCACTGTTCAATTAATGTATCCAGTGAAGTAATTTTCTTCATTCGGCAGTATGCTCTAAATACAACAAATTCCTAATGCCTCACTCAGGCTTAGCATCCAGGTGAACCCAAATTAGTCTTGAGAGTTGTATGTTCTTATGATCTATATGCAGTGTGGAATAGCCATTTCTAAATTTTCTATCGAAGTTTAAATAATTTTCCCTTAAAGGTTGGGAAATAATATCAATTTTTGAGAAACGTTACTAAAGTGTCTATTAATGTTTCTAGGAAAATTGTTTTATGACACTGCTGGGGTCATTACAGAGAAACATCCTATCCCCACTTGTCCATATTCTATGCCATGCATAGGAATGTTTGACTAAGCATGCATGAGCAGGACTATTACTCGACTTTTCGATTCAGGGGGACAGAAATGTGACGAAACGAGTGAGCGGTATGCGGGCACGCACCTGGGGGGATTGGATCTCCTGAGAGAGAGATGGGGAAGTCGGAGTCACGGCGATGGAATTCCGCGAAGAATGGCCGAAGGATGAGAAGCAGATCAGAAGTGCTAGACGCCGCTGCGTTGCCCCAAAATCTTTCCCTAAAATCGCGTCCCGCCCGTTTCTGCTATTCCCAAGGGATATGAGGGTGAGGGGGGTGAAGGAGGAAGGGATGGAATGAAGGAAAGAGGAGGGAATTCTTAAGCGTCAGAGGACTCGATTAAATTTAAGCACGTCGAAGGACAAATAAAATAGCAGTCGAAAGCGGGACGTGATTTCCCCTGGTGCCCGAAGGAACCGAAAGAAGAAGAAAATGAAAAGATCTTCCCTTTTTTATTTTATCATGGCACGTATAGTTTTTATGGGTTATGGGCTCGGGATAAGAAGGGTCTTGAAATTCTTTCCAGAGATTTACCGATGAGATAATTTTTACCGATTGTCTACAGCACTGTATGTGACATAATTTTATCCTTTGGACGGCGATTTTCCGTTCAGTTAAAAGTCGTAGTCTAAGATTAAAAGACAATTTCGTGATCATGCAGAAGAGTAATAAAAACGATCAATTTTAATTGACAAAACGAGATGCCACTTTTGCTTTGAAAAGAAATTTTTGGATGTCTAACAAAGAGCGTATAAATACTCGAATAGACCTAATTAGTAAGATTAATTGGTCAAAAGAACAATTACTGAGTTAAAGCTTGAGAATGAGAAATTTTATGCTTCTTTTTTATGCAATTTAAACAAAATTTATTTCGTTTGTTAATTTAGCAATGATATATGGTGTTAGACAGGTAAAATATTACATAATATCCATTAAGATAAAATTATATCGGCTAGCGCTAGAGGTTTGAGCTAGGGGTATTAGCTGGGGGTTTTAGCTAGGGGCTCTCTCCACTCGTGGCTTCAATGTCACAATGAAAGATAAGGAGTTAACGCAGTGAAAATTATTACATAAGTGTCATTAAGAAATTTATGATAAAAAGTGTCTCTCTTACCACTAGAGGCTAGTTTTACGTTCTTCAAATTTGCAATCTAGGTAAATGAGCAACGCTTAATAAACTATACATGAATACATTAATAAAACATGGTGGTTTTTCTTGGATGCATTTCAACAGAATTATTCAACACGACCGGTTTCGACGGATTACTGCTAATTGGTAATCCGGAGTGGTCTGGTAATCCGTCGAAACCGGTCGTGTTAAATAATTCTGTGGAAATACATCCAAGCAAAAGCAACATATTTTGTTATTATCACTAAGTAATTCCACCAATTGACGGCCTCATCAGTGAATTTTATTCATGATTAGTAATTTTCAGAATCATTAATAAGTAATCAAACAATGCTTCTTGCTGTATGTCTTTAAAGCTCTGTTTCAGGGGCATTATTGTTGTCTTAATTCATTTTGAGCTAATAAAAAACCTTTTGTGGTTCTATACGACCGTAGTAGTTAAAAAGCACCATTTAATGTCATTTACTTATAAACTCACTACTTCCAATCTTTTCGTTGGTTTAATTCGTATTTTGGGGAGAGGTTGAAAACATGAGTCCCATGGTGGTGAGAAAATATATGGATCTCACGAGAACTTACATGTAGCCAGCACCTCTTTGATAGAAATGGGACAACTTCTGCGGACTCTGAATTTCGATTTTCGACTTGCGGAGTTCGTCTTTCCCTATTCGAAAGATTCTAAAACAACACAAATAGACATTTTGGCTTTCTTTTTTTGTCTCATATTGATTTACATAACGTCTTATAAGTTTTAATTTGACACACAGGCAATAGCTTCCTAGCAACTACTAACCCTTTTAATAAGTTGAATCCATAACACTTGGTAACCTAATTCTACATTTTTAAACTTAAGAAAAGTTTAAACCCTTTGCTTTCACCTGAGTTTAAAACATGAAGCGGAGGATTACCTGATGCTTTGAACAATATATTTCAACAGATGGTAGATATAATTTTTGTTTGAATAATGACCAATGGACCATTGTTGCAAATAGTAAAATGTAATGTATATAACATCGTAGAAGTTTCCCTGAAACATGAATGGTTCAGCAATGTATGAAAGAAATTTTTCAATAAACTAACTTAATTACTATATATGTAGTTAGGACTTTTAGTGGTGGAACAATTATAAAACCTCCATTTATAAGAAAATAGTAACTAAAACCTTCACATGCAACCACTATAAGAAATTATGTGTCTAAACAAGCACAATATCCTTATTCTTACAATGCACGAGTTAAATATTCAGGAAACCTATGGGGAATATGATAAAATGGCCTTAAGCGTGATTGTACAACCTTTATGATATACAATTTTACGGTGTTAATATTCAGGTTGATGATAGAAACGATGAAAACAGTATCACGTATATTGCATTTTTTATTTTTACTAAAACACAAGTAAAAGTTTTTATTTGAATTTCGAACTTAGAGGTATGTGGCATATAACGAGACACTTTAAGATAATTTTGCTGAACAAAGAATGTCAATTATAAACTTTATCAGTTTTTGCCTACGAAATGGGAAAAACAGGGTTATTGTAGACTTCACAATGACTTTAGTTGTTAACTTCTTGATGTGTCAGATGATATGCCATAGTGATAGGACAGCATGATGGTCAATGATTCTCTACAAGCCTATATCTATAGAATACATGAACGAATATATGAACGAATACACGACTTTTTCGAATTTTACGACGATTTATTTTCAAGTGCGCTATAAAACATTAAATAATGACATTTCTGATGCGACCCTCACCTTTTTTGACTTTCCACAATTAAATTTTCCAATACTATTATTTAAAGCTCACAAATGTGCTATTCAATGATTCAATTTGCGAGATAAAGTCATTAAATATTTTATAACTTAAAATTTATTTAATTTTGACTCCGAATTCACGTGATTACATTATTTACTATTATTTCATCCGAGCCGAAAACTTCAATAAGCGTCATAAATTGTTGTTGTTAAATTTCCCTTGACGAGATAGTTCCAGAAGTTTTAGAAAAATGATTTTATGCAATAAATTTCTACTTTAACGAGTAGGTGGTTCTAATATAAGTGAATAAGCTACTAACATGGATTGGAAAACTCTGGGACACGACCAGCGTCTTCATACAAAATAATTGTTGCAGTTTTTATCAACAAGCTTAATCCATCTCATAATCACATTTCACCAAATTACTACGGGCTCATCACAAAACGTTCAATTAAATTTGTTTTAATATTAATAGAATGGGAACAAGCGTGCTGCAGGAGTGCCGTTAGATAACTGATATTGCTGACTGACAAGGTCTGGCGAGTATTCCGAGTAGACCAAGCTTCACATTAAGGGACCAAGACCCAGAATTACCGGGACACTTCTGCCTTTGAACATAAGTGAAATGAGAGCCATAGTAGAGCTATTAACACACCACTGCCCAGTAACAGCCATCACAATCTCCTGGGGTTTGTGGACTCACCCAGCTGCAATTGTCGTGAAGATGGATTTGAGAGTCTCACTTGTCGTGAGTGCCCAGCAAATGCTGTAACTTAAAATGGAGTTCTAGGGCCACCATTATTTATTGAGACTCGAGGAAGTTAAGTATATCCTTATCAGGGATGGCCTTTCTGGCTCTGTGGTATTTCGTAAGGTCATTGGGGTATGAGTTTGTTTTATGCAGGATGGTACAAAGGGCGAACAGGTGTCTGTGCTTTGGGCCCTGTGCTCTATGCTTTTGACCTCCACCTAACTTATAATCAATCATATATAACTTAGCTTCCTTATGATAAATAAACATTATTAATAAATCTCAACCGAGATCTCAAATTTCCTGTATCCAGCCATTTATCAAAGCCGTAGATTGTAGGAGGTCATATTTGTTTAATTTCATGTATATACACTTTTCCACTGTTTCATAAAATATGAGCAAACTTTCCCTTCTCTAAAGAAAACGGTCTCCTAAGTCAAATATTTTCCCTTCTTAATTCGTCAAGGAGCGGTCCGTTATTCCATACCACATCTTAACACGGATAAGAGGCCTTTGTATTCTTATATTGTAGTTTCGGGGTACCTTAATGATGACTCTGGTATCGATACTGTTGTCCATCATAGTAAAGATAGCGGCGAACACCAGGAAAAATGTTCTAAAATATTTTAAATATCAAATCGGGAACTAAATTCAATTAAGGTTTTTACTGAATGGTTTCAATGGTGACTTCAACTACAACATATAAGAAGAATTCACAACCAGAGCATTTAAAACTTATGATATCGACTAGAACAATTAAGTATGCAGCAACCAAAGTATATTCTAAACTATAGGAAGGAGAAGATTATAAAAAATTTGGGGAAGAGTAGTCAAAATGCCTACCTCGGACAATAAAGGGAAATAAGAAAAGTAGTGTTCAAGATCCAAGGTAAATAAATCTTGACGATTTTTCAGAAAGTACCTAAAATGGTTAAATGAAATGAAAGGGTATTTTCCGAGATTGATACAAGTAGACCCAAGAGATAAAAACAATTAAAAATATTCAAAAAACTTCAGTACTCCAGTGTTTAGTGCTTAAGGACTCGCATCATCAAAGTAGGCTGAAAAATGAAGTTGCTATCAAAAAATTTGATATGTTAAATTCAACGAATTACTTGCTCAATTTGCTAATGGGATTTCCCGTCTAGACAACAGCTCGAGTAATTCACGTTGCAATTTCAAATCAATTTGAACAGATTCTGCTCCTTCAACTTTTTAAGTGTCATTAAGAAAGGCATTAGTGTCTAAAAAAAAGTTTTTTACTTGTTTTTTGAAAAAAATATGTAAATTTCCATAATTGGCAAGTAACCCAGCCTATATGTAATAGTATTTAATTCAAACTCTTCAGAATATAGGAGTTGTTAACTCGTCATAATATGTTGATACCTACTTACTATGATCAGTATTTAGTAAACTACTACGATACAAGATTATCAAAATATCAAAACTATCCTTTTGTAACTTCGGGCCTATCAACAGGATATAATTTAAAGACCAGCCCGCAGACGTACAAGCCGCGCTGGGCTTTGATGGCGAACCTTTTGGCGATTGAGAGTCAAAGGTTTATGAATCAAGAGTATACTTACTACTCTTGCTTCGCGTGCAAACCATTCGAGTGAGATAGACGTATCAATTACTTCTATATCTACAATTATAAGCCCAGACAATGATAATCACAGATGTTTTTACAATAAAAAATAAATTTTAAAAGTTATTCACGATCGTTTTCAAGTTTGCATAAGAAAAATCATGAGATATCACAGAAAGTCTCATTCAGTCATAAATTACATGTTTGTGAGCCGCTAGGATAAAATTTATACGAAACATTAAGGACAAAACAATTCAGTGAGAGTATTATATAAAAATAATAATAAACATTACTCATCAGATCTTCCCTTACTCAATATCTCAGTAAACTATGTACAGAAAATCGTCTCAGTATACTACGCACAGAAAATCTCATACATCTGCCCCATACTCTGCTCATTTGAGGAAATTTTTCAGTTATTTTCCACCATTAAATCATAAACCTCCCGTGGAATTGCCCTTAAAGGCGTCTCAGCCTCGAGTGCTAAAACAATTGCCGCCTCTCTGGGGACGCGTGACATAGTTTTGCAACCCCTAATCTAGGGAAATAAATCCATGCCAAGTAAAGCCTTTAACATCTCTGGTTGATCGAAATTCGGTTCGTCCAGAGGCAATAACGGCACTTCCTTTTGTGCATCGGAAGAAGTGCCGTCGGAATGTTGCCAGTCATGTTCCCTAGAGTGACACCCTTTGACCTAGTAATCGGTTAAGCCCTCGGTGCTTACGATGCGAAAGGAACAACCTTCCGATTGCGTAAAAAGGGCTCAGGGATTCATTATAATGTTCCCCTAAAACGGCCAATTTTAATTTCCCAACTACCTCAGAGGAAATAACAGATACTTGTGAACCGTGGCCTTTCGTGAGTGGAACGAGCCGAGATTTCGTGACTAGCCTCTGAGCTTTCTATGCACAGGCAATGCGACCGTGGAATGTGAATCCCTCACGTTCGAAAGTATGGGGCATTCCAAATGTCGGAAACTATCCTTTACTTCCACCGAGTGAAGGTTAAAATGGTGACATCGTCGGCATAACCCTTGGCCCATAATTTTTTGCTTATATTTCGGAGCCCAATGAATCGATTTTAAGCAATCTTAACAAATTTTCATTGAAAGCATGCCCGTTCAAAGTGGTGCATTCATAACCAAGTATTTTGCGCACTTCAATAAGGACATGAGTTCGTGTTATTTTTCCCCTTTTGCTTGATTTACCTACGAGTCTCTTTCAACTCAAATGAATATAGATCTTTCAAATCAAATGGATAAAGACTTCAACTCCTACGATTAGTGAAAATTCTGATAATGTCTCCATGATCTTAATTATTTTCTTTAAAAAACTAACAGTCGATTAAAAGAAGGAAATGACTAACGTCTTCTCAAAATAAAATCAAGTTTCCGAGTACAGTTGATGCGCTTCAAGATAAAACAGGATGAAATTCTTTATATTTGGTGTTTTAAGCGTACATTCGTTAATGAAGTTCTAATAATTTGATCGAAAGAATTGAATCCCAACACCTGTAAGTTCTTGTGACGTTCAACTGTTGCTTCCTTGCAAAAGCATAATTCGCCGTCTCCATGAATTAGCCGTCTCCATAAATTCAACTCATCCTTTAAAAATGTGAAACTCTGAATGACGTGAGAAATCTTTGCCCGACTGATGTATCGACTGATTCATGACCTAACTCGTTGGTTAATGGTAAACACCACTAAATCTTGCATTTAAACTGGTCGCGCTTGAACCGTAGTGGTTTACCTTTCGAATTGAATTGACCCCGCGGTATGATACCATTTTATTCATCAAGCATGGCTGAAAAATTAGCGAAACAACGTCATACATTATAAAACTATAATTTCCCCTAATTCCTGGATTTGAGCACCATAGTTTGAGCATGTCCTAGCACCTTCCTAGTGAAGTTTGCAGAGCCACGCGTGTGGAAGATGACGTTAATTGCGATTAATTGCGGGAATGTATAAGTGACGAGTGACAATGAATAAAGTGTAATAAAGAGGTGGGTACTTACCGACCGCCAAGTGGTGTCATCCTCGTCCTCTATAAGGGACTTCCGGCGTATCTTTCGGCTTTGTGAAGACATGGAATGTATCTTCTTTTCAACAAAGTTGGTGCGGTAGAGATTTTCTCCTGAGTGATCAGAAAAATTCACCAAATTCAACCAGATACTTTGCTTCATTGATGATATTGAGTTCGCAAGAGAGAGAGAGAGCCTACCTCCTGCACTGGTGATCCAGAAAATGCCTTAGTCCTCTCACTTACCCCATCTTCCTGCCTTTCCTCCCGCTAGAGGGAGGCATTAACCGATATGGGAGGAAGGCAAGGTGAGAATTTTAACTTACAATAAAATCGAATAGGTGCATGAAAAACTCTAATCAATCTACCAAGCTACCAAGCGCGTGAAAAACTGGCTTTACCTAAAAAACTATTTCCGTAAAAATAGTTTAAGCCAGACAAGCCAACATGACGGAGATACATTTAGTACAGATACACGATAGAGATAGTAGCCAGAGATACTTTTTGCCTAAATGTTATCAATTGAATGATTTCCATGAACGTGATAAAGCTGATATATTTAAAATATGGAAGAAAATTTCCGAGTATACTGAGATTGTAAGTAACCAATAGTACGACGATTCACCCTCTCAGCGCAAATCCAATAACAAATGGCAATCAAGGAGTACAGATAATAAATATTATGCCACTACAGGCGTGTAGCAGAAAATCGAGTAAGAAAGTGGATTTCTTGAGACTTGGAGGTTGTCTAAACTTGAATAACAATTGACAGACAATTTTAATTTCTCTACGAGGACTATACAAGACTGATTTTAGTTATGACGGTAATTACACATTTGAGATATCTACTGAGAACCTTAGATACGTAATAAATCTCTCTTTACCGGAGTGCGACTTTATCGAAACATTTCTGAGAGTCTCTTCTGAATGACCCTCGAGACCAATTCTCCTTCCTAGACCTTCTACCGTCAAGAATTCTATTCGGATATCGGTCCTTCGGGCAAAGATGACATCTCCATGAACGTCTCAGGGGTGCGTGGGTAGGGGTTATTTTTTTTTTGGAGGGGTGGGGTTGGGAAGAGGCAGCACTTCTCCGAAAGACTACCCGTCGTGGTTGCTTAGAAACAACGATATGGACCTTCCGTTCTTCTCGTCTCTCTCTCTCTTTCTCTCCCTCCAAAAGCATCGGGCCTTATCCGCAGCCACCTAACCTCTCGTTTCTGCCTTTGGGGCGGACAAGCTGGGAGGTTGGGGCAGGGAAAAGAGGAGTGGAGTCGGAAGACAAGCATCTCAACTCTGCTCCATTTGATGCCATCTTTCCTCTTCTCTCTTCCCCCTACCCCTCCCTCCCCCTCAACAAACCCCCTGTCGTCACCATGGATTCCAAGTACGAGATACGTCGCGGCTATTGATCCACACGCAATTCCAGGCCGCCTCGCTCGACTGGAACCTGTCTTCATTCATTTCCAGCGGTGCCAATTTCCCCTCGTCCCGCCGTCCACATCCCCATCTTTCTCCTACCCAGGTAGATACGTATACTCTCGAGTACGCGTGTGGAGGAGGGGTGCTTGAGGTATCAGGGGTGAGAGGGTTGAGAGCGCCGGGGCAATGAGCTAGCATTAAGGGTGGATTCTTCAGAACAGGGAAAGGGCTTGTGTTGAAACGTAAAAAGTTGATTCGGTAGAATAGACAAGCGTGGGAAGCTTGATGATGAAAAAAGAAGGGATCCTCGACAGTAGCAGTCGGTCGTCAATCACATGTTTCCTCGAATTCAATTTACGCCGTCTTCTGAACACCCTCAAATCACTACCCCATGCGTTAGCGACAGCGTTGGGTGATGAGAAGAAGATCAGGATATTCATCATTTTCATTTTCTGGATCTGAAATTGTTTCTGGATATGAACGAGCATTCCAATTGGTTTTTGGGTCCAATGCGGATGAATTTTTTTTCCAGGTAATACGGGATCTCAGTTTCCATATTAAGGGATGTCAAAGTATATGACTTGGGTTCACTTGTCACTAAACTCACGATTCCATGTTTTACTCCCACTGAGTGACTACTACTTTTCTTGTCAGATTGCGTTATTCCGAAAGAATTTCTACCACTCGAAGCAAGCGGGTGAACACAAATAATAGAAGGTGCCGTTATCCAGTCTCCCCACATGTAGTGTTCCTAATACAATTTTCTTCTGTTGGTTTATTATAACTTAATCATTTAGAAATATATCCATAACTGCCAAAATACTCGAAACTCACATAGATCTGAAAATTGTAAGTTTTAAAATTTAAAATTTTGAGTTCACATTCTAAAAAATGTTATGTAAATCTTTCGATTTTATTTTATGAATCGCAATTTATTATAGCCAATTCTATTCCGGGTACTTGAAAAGATGTACTTCGTTCATTCAAAATAATACATTTTGATATCGTTCTTCATTCTTAGCGCAAAATTATTAAATTAATACAACACCATTATTTGGGCCATTTCTTTATGGTGGGCTCCTGTACTTGTGGGAAAGGTTATACAAAGCCATTCCAGTTACCTTTGAGGCATTCCAGGCTATAATAATTAAGGTGCCGTTTATTAATTTTGGAAAATGGAAATACGTTCGTTTAGAACATGAATAAAATAAATAAAAAAAAACTTTAAATTCCAGAGTTTGGGAAATGGCCATAAAATATTTGGATCTATTACCAACTTGTTTGTAATGGAATCTTTACTGATTAAGTGTATTTATAGAGTCATAATCATAGACCTTGAACAGAAATCGCAATAAAATACTGTAATATTAGAAGAAGATCCTTTGGATATGTAAAAAACAATATTTAAAAAATAGTATTTTTATACATCGCAAACTGTTTTAATTTTTTTATTTTTCAATGCTAAATATTCGTTGAGCAACAACTATTAGAATGATTTCATCCTTTTTCGTCCATTTAAATGGGTTGTAAATCCCCCAAGTCAGAAAAACGAGAAGCTGTTTTATCCTTAGTTCACGGAAGCAAGCCTCAACAGGAACACTTCACCGAAAATGTAAAACATCCACATATACTATATGAACTCGAGTGCAAAACGTAGAGTAACACAGAAATTCAACACAACAGTAAGACATTCAACACGAAGGGAAGAATATTAATCACAGAGAAAGAATCCAAATAGAGAGGCGGAACTCGGTTTTGAATTTTAGACTATACTTATAATAAAAATTCACCTGGAATAAAATCGCCTGATATAACATAAATCTGCACATCCCTGTATGTTGCTTTCACAGGTAAAGTTTGCTATGGAACAAATCTAGGTCACATGCCGTTAAACAATGCTTTAAGTCAATATTTATTTGATTTTATTCTTCCGCGTAAATTTGAATTTAAATCCTAGTCCACTCACTCGTGTTTATTCTCAATTGTTCTCATTTCAATGAATAGGGATAATATTCCACCTCATGTTCTCCAATTTATTAAAAATAGGATTCATTTTTCACATTTAAAATAGAAAAATATGACATTCTGTGTATTACGCGTATTATTCATACAGTTGCATTATTTCACCAGTAATTTTATACAGTGGATTATATTTAAAATGTTACTATTATGGCACCATACAAATGGAGTAAAATCTCATTTATCTATTAGTACCAATTTTTTATTTTATATAGTAATGCCTTATGGTCCCTTTCTAAGTGGTTTATCGAATCTTCAAGTATATACTGACCAGTCCATTACACCTAATATCTTCATGTTGAATGGCATATTTCATAAATATAATCGATTCTGAAAATCATTAACTAAGACGGAGCAAACTATTGATAAATTGAAACGTACATCTTGAAGTAGTATATATGTCGAACGATACTCGTAGAAGAAATAAATTGAACATTATGGTAATATCCGAAAATTCTGGCTCAACTAGTGTTAATCTCCATTTTTTTAAGTTTTGTGAAGTAACCGTGTCCTTTTCCAGACTATATCTTTAGTTGTTTTTAACTTCTATTGCGTTTGATTGTTTTAGCCTCATATGTATCCCCATTTTTATCCCCAATTTTTAAATTTTAATGTAAGTGATTTATCGTCTTTGTACATTAAAAGTATTTATTCTTGTCAGTATTATAACACGGGATAATTTACGGTGAAGGAAGTATGAGGAAAATACATATTCCGTTTTCTAATCTTATTCAGTTATTTTTTCCGATTTCTAATGATAAAAAAATACCTAGACTTCTTATCCGCTGTTATTTTGCATGAGATGTAGGATTCTTTTTATAAAAATCAATAGGCTCAACTTTCCTAAAATGCTATTTCCTAAAAAAATTTCCAAAAAAAATATCACCTGCGAGTATCTCTCTCCTCAGGAAATAAGGACACTGTTCTTTTCATCCGATTCGTGAATACTAACTTTCTGGAATGAAGAGGAGTATTCTCGCCCAAGACTGTCATCCTGAATGTATCTTGCATTCTGGGTCACCGTTGCAAGGAGCTTCGGTGCTTTTATTGCGCTGTGATACAGTTTGACGCGAAAATAAACTCAATTCACGAAAGGCACTATCTTTTCAGAAAGGCATTCCCTCCTGCCCTTCCTTCATTCCTCCCACCCTCTTTTTATTTCTCTCACTCTCTCTATCTCTCTTCGTCTCCCCTCGTCCTTGGAATAGGTTATGACAGGAGATCTACAAAACATTGGGACGGATGGAGGGGCGGGGGGGAAATGTTGAAGTTCGAAGACGGATAAGAAATCAAAATTCTTCATGAATAACAAAAGGATCTAGAAGATAAAAGAGATTCACATCGTCGACTTATCAAACTCCATCGCCCCTACTGAAGAAGCTGAGTGGTTGAAGAGCGACTCATATTCATTTTGTTATGAATTTGAATAAACCGTGCGTCAGACTCCATGTTGCTCAAATTTTCACTCCGGGGAAATGAAGCGTGAAGAACAGAGGGCGAATAAAAAGTACAAGAAGATATTTTGGAAGTCATAAGAGCTGTTATGAAAGTAGAACCATTGAAATGGAATATTTGGGAAGATGTTTAAGAAATTAAGGTGAAAGGGAGGACCGAAGTGGGGGGGTTATACGATAATTAATACGGGGGGGGGGGGAAGAGGGAACGAATTAATTCGGATTTCCAGGAGCGAAGGAAACCAACTAAGGTGAATCCGGAGGTTTCCGAACAGAACAAGTAGGAGCCGCACGAGAGGGAAATGAAACTGGGATAAAATATATGAATTTAGCCAAGTGGAAAAGAATCCAATATATCTTCCTCTCTCTCTGTCTTATATGTTTTATATGGTGGAAATTGAGCCGCAGAGGAAAAAGCGGATTGGTTGGAAAATCTTAAAAAATTGATTCAGATTTTTAAATGGAAGGCGACAGAATAAAAGAAGCGGGAAGAATCATAAGGAAAAAGGAATTATTAAAAGAATTTTAGTAGAGAGAAAGTGGGTAGGTGGAACGAAATTTTGAGCAAAATAGTGAGAAGTCTAAAATTTTGTTACCCTTAACGCATTCCTCCGAGATTTAATATCCGCGCGATAGGAAAGTGTGACGGCCTGGAAGAACGATACATCATCCCCAAAGTATTTACCGATGAAAATAATTTATATAAATTATCTCCTCAAATTTTATAAATTCATATCTCCCCCAAAATAATTGATCTCGCGAGAAATATGGTAATAATATCGTATTCTCACTATATGGGATTAAAGACTGAAGAAATATAAGCTTTAATTGCCAAACAAACATTAAAACAACATGTTTATTGATGTAAAGAATGATGAACTGCTCCATTTTTTCATTTAATTGATTTTTGTCATACTTTTTTCCTACATTCAGGCTATACTTCGAGCTTTTTTTCCTTTTTCTAAAGACACAAAAATGTCTCATACATAGAAGAATATATATATGCGTGTGTTTTAAATAATTTATATATTGTCTAATTTTAAAGTATTTCCTATTTTTTTAGAGTAGATAAAAGTTTACATACCTTGATGTTGTTGGTTGTTTTAGATTTATTAAACTTGAAAGAAGATTTAATATAATCATATTCATTCCTTTCTAAGCTAATAATTCTTTTCTTAGCTAAGCACATAGTTCCATTTTCTCTTTGAGCGAGCCATACTGTCGCTGAAAGGCGGAAAAAGAAAAAATCGTTGGGATGTAGGTTATCTGAGAGAAAGGAATCCATGACCCAAACGGTGGGTTAGGCCTACCATAGGAGCGTATAATAGGATAGTAGTGAAGAAAACGAGGCCCGCGCGTACGGCCTAGTTAAAGAAGGCGGCTGTGGGGATGAGCTCGAGGGGAATTTCCACTGCTTCTTTCACTCTCCAGATTAGTTTTCAGAGAGTCTCAGGGAGATTCGAGTGCACTTGAAAACGTGTGACCGGATAAAAACTCGAATCCAATCTCCATTGGAAAAAATGTATATATTTCACTCAGCGGTTTCCGTCATAGAAACTAGTAAAAGTATACTACATAGGAATTCACAGATTACCGAGAGTTAAAGTCATTTATCGTAACTGTGATTCAGTTAAATGCCCTCTATTACCTCTTAGCTATATCATAAATTATTGTTTATTCAACAAAGAATATCGTGTTCCTTGATTTGACAGGAGAATAAAAATGTAGATTCGTTTTGAAATGACTATTTTGTGACGTATTTCTTTGTCAGATTTCACATAATAATATAAAGATCAAGTACCTTTGTTATCACTAAATGTATTAAAAAACATTTCCTTATATTAATCTAAATAATTATCTACACTCATGCTTATGCTATGGCAGAGGTATATTAGGGAAAAACAGACTTATCAGATATGTATTTTGCACAGAATCCTTAAATATTTACTTTTTTTTAATTCATAAGCTGTAACAAATCAAAAATTGATAAAAAATACACACTAATAAAAAAACTTCAAAGAATTTGTGTATTCTATAGGTAAAGGCAGAGCTAACTTAGTACCAAACCCAACAGCGTGAACAAATACACACATCATTGTAGGGAGTTCTTTCATCCGGACGCCCCTTGAAGATTTGGTATCCAGATAATACTTATCCTGGGTTTTTGAGGTGTACGCATTCGTCACCGGGAATTGAACTCTGATTCGGTAGCCAAACGCTCTGCTCACACGTCTATGACGATCTTTAATTATTTAATTAACAATTATAAATGTACTTAACTTTTACTAATAATTAGTGAATATTATTATTAAATATACCTTCAAGAGTAGTAATTATAGGCTTTGTTCTACTCAATTGGAATAGACTTAAGTAAGAAAGTAATCATAAGAAAAAAAGAAAAAGTAATCATAACCAAAAGAAAATTCAATATTTGATTTAACTCTCGTAAAACGAAAATTATACCAATTATTTGTAATTATATTTTTTATCATCAGTAATTTCCCTTTGAAGCTCAATATCTGATTTCTTACGCAATTAATTTTGTTTCACCAATCAAACTAACCATAATTGGTAAAATGAAAGCGCCTGTAAAACAGGCTACACCCATACAGTAAAGTTATAGGGATGCATAGCCTTCAGGATAGAAGGTTTACCAATTTCTTATGCTAGCTCTGTATGTTTAAGCTCATAAAAAGCTACTTTTCAGCGAAGAATTCTATGGTACATAACCCTATATTTCGAAAGGGTTATGTGTTATTTTATCCGGAGTACCTGACCAAAAATAGTGTGAGTCTTAATTACCCGTGCGTCTTATAAGCGGGCATATACGTAAAAAACGAGGTCCTGGTAAAAGACCCTAATAAGTCACATGGCATCATTATTTTTACTATGAATTTAATTGTGGTATACTAATGACTATTCTAAAAATTTTAATTTCATACCAAATAATAAATCATTCATACCAAATAATTTTTTTCATACCAAATACGGCTAAAACTAATTTCCACTTTTTTTTGAGAAATCTAATTTAAGTAATTGTATATCTATTGATGTTAGTCAAGTATCGCGTATGAGATAATTTCTAAGGTGTAAGCTAGTCTACTTTAGGGGTAAATAATTGTGACAATAATATTGCAGGAATATAAAATTGTACATACATTTATAATTGCAATATTTTGGTTTTCCTGTCGAAAATATATAGACCTTTTAATTACTACATTTCATACGGACACTATTTATAATCATAAGTACGGTATAAACACAGATAATTGTCTCATGACAAAGGATATTTTACGTAAATAAGAAGTTTTGAAACGTTGTTAAAGGTTATTCAATAAAGTACATATATTAGACCTCGTAGGGTAAACAATGCGCATTACCAATTCAAGATGAGAGTAGCTATCTGAAATTCACATAGGATTATTGCGGAGTTTATAAAAAGTTATATGGGTATTATTAAAATATACTTATCTGTTTTAGGATAAACATATCCAATATAATAGGCTAAAATATTATTGTGTGAATTCATTCCGGGTCCTCCACAAGGGAAGATACGTAATTTACAGACACTGAATCGTCGGCTGAAAATTATTTTACCTGGTGGAGGTCACGAGAAGAATTCACACACACAATACGCCAGGGAAACTCCAAATAATTCATTAAAATATTATTACTTCTTCCGATGTATACCTGATTTTAAAAATATATATCTAATAATTTCGAATAAACTAGTTTTCTCATTTGAATATTGGAGATCAAATAATATTAATACATATATATATACCACAATGAATATTGAAAGGTCATAATACGGTGAATAGTGAAGGCAGTAATTCCATAAAATCGTTTTTTAATATATCTTTCAGTGCTAATACTCAGTGAAAGGCAAGTAAAGTTTAAATATTAATCCCCACGATTATGTAATGTCATGGTCTTTTTTCCAAATCCAGTTTTTTTTAGAAAAGGTAATAGATTTAAAATAAAGTAAATTCATCAAAGAATTAAGCACCTGTGTCTTTCCACCTCACTGGGAAAGCTTTCCACCACAATCGAGGTCCCGTGGTGTCCGTGCAC
The DNA here is from genome assembly GCA_011762765.2 of Rhinocypha anisoptera. NCBI lineage: Eukaryota > Metazoa > Arthropoda > Insecta > Odonata > Chlorocyphidae > Rhinocypha > Rhinocypha anisoptera. Next base: position 288 of record WURS02436046.1, on the reverse strand, counting down.
GTGATACCTCGCAATGGTTTCCCTTCCAACCCCTTCGCCCGGAATTGTCACCGACGGTGTCCCCCCTCCCTCCCCGCACTCCGACGCTTCCTTCCCGTCCAAGGAGTCCACCGCCTTCATCAGCTCCTTGAACACCGCCACCACCCTCCAGTTGTACTTGGCGCTGCACTCCACGTAGCCGCACCTCCAGTGTTTCTTCACGATGTTGGCGATGTCGCGCCGCTCCCGGGACTCCGCCAGGGCCACGGCGTTCTGCTGTTGCTGTTGTTGCTGGTGCTGCCCGTAGCT
>WURS02436025.1:0-15362 GCA_011762765.2 Rhinocypha anisoptera | reverse complement strand
CTAAATCAGTAAATAATCGCGTTAAAGTTGTTTTTTTACTTTCGATTGTGGTTGTTATAATAAGCAAAATTTTACCCTTATAGTGGTAAAGCTGTCCTATGGTGGCACTTTGGTTTAGAGTGTAGTAACCAGTAAATCATAACAGTTTTGAAGACTCTTGTAAGTGTAGCAGCAAATACAGATAATGAGTGGCTCAAGAAGTTTTCGCTTTGATACTTGAGTTTTGGTTCTTGGTTCAGTTGAATGTAAGCATGTCTCAGATGAGTTAGTAAAGTCATTTACCCATATTCACTTATCCTTCTCATGTACAACTTTTGTTAAAACCTGAATGACACTTTTCCTCAACAATATTTTAATTTAATTAAACTAATTGTTAATTAACTTCAATTTCAATTTTCAAAAGTAACCCTAAGGGAGGCGGAAGAATACTCAATCTAGATTCTAGATTTGATTTTGAAATATTTTAAATAGTTTATTTAGAATTGAATAAATATAATAACATGATTGAACTATATTGTGGGCTAATGAGGAAGGTTTTATAATGGAAAAATGAACGTTAACAGACAATCGAGTTGTGCAAACAAGGAGAGTTTAAATTGAGCGCCTGCTCAAAAAAGTGAGGTGGTGAAGGGTGAGACGAAAGGACAATCGAACAACAACAACAGCAACAAAAAATGGACTATGGTTTAGTAGTTGTAGCCCGAGTGGCCAGAGTGATCCGAGTAACCGTGTTCAGCGTATCCATTGTGGTAGTCATCATGGCCGTAATCATGTCCGTGGTCGTATCCGCCGTGACCATATTCGTGGTGTCCGTGGTCATATCCACCATGGTGACCGTGGTCATAGTCGTGGTGATACACCGGAACCTAGCAACAATCATTGCTCAATCATTTTTAATCTGATTCTACTTATGTTTAAAGTAGTTTATTCTATCGAAATTGAAACTCAATCAACCCATTTCAGTCGATTTAGTTCCAATGTCACTTAGAATTTGCAATGTGAACTCACCTTAACGTAAACCGGGTAGGGTTGCTTCACGTGCACAGGGTATGGCACTTTCACTGGCACCTTCTCCTTAACTACCTTGGTGATAATGACTGGTTTTTGGACCTAGATAATTTTATAATAATAAAAACATATATAATTATCTATGATTTGTTTTCGGGGAAAAATGGAACCTGTACTATGTGAAGGGGCAAGTCAATTTGGCTTAAGTTAAATTCAATTCAATTGAAATTATTAGCCATTTGTGTTGCGCTCAACATAGTACAAGTCTTATTTTCCTCTATATAGTCACGTTACAATTGGGACTGGATATGGCTTTGGAATTTTCACGGTGTGGATGATTGGCACCTGCAAATTAAAAAAAAACATTAATTTTATTGTCAAACGAGGGTTGTTTGTTCGAAGACAAATTTTTTTTCATAGACTATTAGGTAACCCATTGACAAGCTAGCGATCTACTTGTTTTCCACAGATCTGCTTTGAAAAAATTTTTCTTAGTTTTAGAAAATTAGGTTTTACTAAAATCCTGGTTGATTTAGTTGATGCGAATAAAAAGCATTCTAAGATATTGTGAAAGTCTGTGTAAGCCTGGGTAGGTTTCACAGCAAGCAATTTGTTTCGTTTCAATTTTCAAGCTAAACCACGGTTTTTACCTGGTTTTTAACCGATTTAAAAATTACTTATAGGTTTAGTTATGGGTAGCAAAATAGAACACTTTTAGATTTACCTTGTATGGCACGTGCTTTACTAGATGGATGGCGTGGCCATGATGGTGGTCATGATGATCGTGCAAGTCGTGGTGGTCATGCTTATGCAACTCAATTGCGGGCAATGGCAGCGAGATGTGCTTGTGGATCAAACCGAGACCTAGACCGAGACCATGGTGATGATCGTGATCATGATGATGGTCCAATGAGATGATTGCCAGCGACTGATGCGCAAGGCAGAGGACCAGGATCACCAAACTGCAAGCAAAATGCATGATTTGTGAGCACTTGTGATTTGTGAGATGAATTTCGAACATGCCAGTGGATCGATCGACTCGGTTTTTATATACTCCGACATCGAGTGATGTGGCGTGGATCACAGCTCGGCTCGACTAACACGGGCGAGAGGTGAGAGGGGAAAGTGGGCGGAGGCAGTGAAGGGGCCAGGTGACGGCTTAATCCCAGAGGCGTCACACTCTCGGTGTTCTCATTGCATCGATTGATGAAGAGGGCCAAATGTAGCGCGTGTTCCATGTGTAACGCTTATCGACTGACCATCTGTGATCACTTTGCTCTGCTCGCTTGGCTATCCCCGTGCACGCGTCTCCGTTTAGCTCTCGATGCATAGATTGATTTGCAACATTGTCCTCTACTGCCCCTGACCTTAACCATTAACCACCATCGTACTAATATGAGCGTCGTTTGGGATTAATAATAGTCATCAATGATCGCACATGAAACTGTCTATTTCCAATCGAACTACGATAGAAGGGCGGAGTGGGGTTTTTTATTATATGCTGATTACGATTCGTGCTACCTGAATTGAAACTCGTGGTTGCGTGAAAGTGATATACACCTCACGATTACTTCCTCATTGATGATCATGACAGTGAACAACTTTCAAATTCAATTGATTAAACTTTACAAGTTCATGATTTTAGACTGATCTATTTCATAATTATCTAGCCCTAAGGTGATTGTTATGTTGTCTTGTTTTGTTTGTACCGAGGCGTTCAGTGTGGGAGCCGGGAAAGTTTTGTCTCCAACGACAACGAGTTGAGAGAAAGTGGAGACGCGTACTCTGCAAGTGACTCGTCGACTTGTCGCCTCGTCTCGCATTCATCGCGCCGATTATCGCTCGAGCGCCTTGCACCAATCACACTTATCTCTTCTTTCTATTTAAATGTATTCGACAACGATGATGCTTAATCGTCGAGTGGAGATTTTCGCTTACATCGGCCCGAATGGCCGAACTGATATGGATATGGCGGAGGATAGGGAGGGCGCGCCGATCAACACTCAACACTGACGTGGATGTTAGCCAGTGGTGCCAACTGTCACTTGCCGGTGCCGTGCTCTCGAGCTGGTCGTGTCGAGCTCATTGAGTTTGCATCGATCGCGTCATCTCTGGCCATCTCTGGTGCGCGCTCTCACCTGACCCAATCAGGTGCACTTAATCTCAAAGTCAATGAGTTTATGCCCTTTTGCGTTTGCCACTGCATCTTTGCGCACTCATTGACACTGATCAGCGTTGTGTCGATTAAATTGGAAAGAAGATAATAATAATACTAATATAATAAAATTAAAATTCTCCCGGTAAGTGGTCAATGTCTGTGACTCGAGGGCTCAAAGTCATGATGACTTGATCGAGGAAGTTGGCTCGGTCAGTGTCTTGCGCTACTGCCCATGAGGGGTGAATGGCGTCGTCTGTTCAGGTCTACTCGACCAGAAATGTCGATCGACCTCCCTCGGAGAGCGCCGCCTCAACCCCGACTAACCACTTCTCTCCGGGTGCGTTGTTGTGACTCGCTTGCTGCTCTGGCCACTGGTTGCCTGGCATCCAACTCGCCACCACCACTGATCACACTACCCTACCTCGAATCAACTCATCTAGTGATTGCCAATTGACACCATTCTTCTTCTTCTTCGTTCCAGAATCGCTTGTCCTATTTGTGTGACTAATTGTGATTCTCCTTGATTCGTCTTCTAGAGAGCGCGCGTTTTTCGATCGATGACCGCTTGAAGCAGACAGAAGATTGCCTAGAGAGACTCGCAAGTGTAGTAGTTTGGGGCGCACTGTCGCACCTGTACCGAGCCACCGTTCACTACACCGCTTTAGTCCAGTGTGCGCATGCAAAGGTCATGCCAAGCCAGTCAAGGCTAGTGGCACCACTGTGGTCAGGTCGACGTGCTCGAATCGGCATCTCGTTATGGCGCCAATGGAACATGGACTCACTGGCAGCCATGATCGGGCACTCGGGCCGCACATCGGTCCTCCTCACACTATCTCTTCTTCTAGTTCATGGTACGTGTTTTCCCCATCTTCCTCCATTCAGTCCCGGGTTCCATTCACATCAGTCTGCTTGGCACTCACCCTGAGGGCTTCTAATGAACTAATTAAATGCGTTACGAAACTTGTCGCGTTTGAGTGGAGTTTCGCCAACACACCCAATACTCGTGTTAACATCTCAAATAGCCTTATTTCAACTCTGCGCAAAACTTTCCCAGCTTAATTAAATGACGATCGGGCATGCACATTAGCATTGTGAAATTGATCCAAATCCAGCTATGCAGTTGCGTGTGAGATAACAAACAGCAACCTCCACGACCTTGACTGAATTGCGAAGCATTGGGTCAGGGCCAAGGGCAAGTAAGATTTCAGTGACATGTCCTCTGGGGTCCATTGTTTTCTCGCTAATGAAAGTGAGTGAAAGGGTAGCAGGCGTGACTAATGGTGACTAGTGCGCGTAGTGAGTTAGATAGTCAATTGTCTCAGAGGTCATCTATCACCCACATTGTCAAGTTGGCCATGTGGAGGGTGGTGCAGTGGCAGCAGTGGCGGTGGTGGTGGCACTCTCACTCAACCCTCTCACACAACTATTCGAGTGACCGTTCGACACAACCGACACAACCCTCAGTGTCTTGTTGGTGGTGATCGAGCACGTCAGTGATTCGATTCTTCTTTTTCTCCCTCCCTGTCCACCCTGCGATGGCCAGTGCCGTGAGTCGCACTTGGAGAGCATTTTTCGGTGCCACCACCATCACACTAGCCCCACTGAGGATGACCCAAGTGATGCACTTCTCCTTGTTGGTCTTGTTTCTACTCTGCTCACGTCCAATCTCCTCGCACCCAGCACCATCCTCTTCCACCTGTCATGGCCCAGTGCTTAACGTGCGCTACCAGTACCGCTATGAGACCTCACTCACTCTCAACAACAACGATAACTTCGAGCCGGCCGGCTTTCGCGCCGAATCTCACTTTTCCGTGGAGAACCTCTGGCAAGACACTCACTCCTACCTTACACTGATTCAATTGGACCATCTACAACTGAAACCTCGACCCGATGCACGTAGTTATCAATTTGCCAGTGGACCAGCACTGACCGAGTGGCCTCCAGTCCTGGCCAATATCGAAGGTGCCACCGGTCACATTCGCTCTCTCTACGTTGAGAAGCCGGCTGAAGCTTCGACGAATCATCATCTGATTGAGCCAACTCATCTCAACTTAATAGTTTCAATTCTCAACTCTCTACGGAATCATTTCCCTAAAGAGGATCAGGTTGGTTATTGGTAATATAAATTACTTAACTTTACATTTCTCTTTTTTGAAAAACAAGGTTTCTTACACTGTCAATCGCGATGGTCGAAATCTGGTTCGTCATTCGGAGCACACTGAAACGAGCTCAATTTACTCGTTGTTGGCACCACAAATTGTTGACAACTGGGAAATTCGGTCACAGCTTGCTTCAGATCACGATGTTTGTGAATCCGTCTCTGGCTGGCAGAATGTCACCATTGAGTCTAAGCTTTATCCCAATGCTCACTCGAAACTCTTTGTCAAGTAAGATTACATTTTATTTTTTTTATTTTGACCTAAAACTCTTTATATTCTAGTTTTTACTTACAACTGAACGGAGAAAGTAAAACATCCACAAATCTGGAAAAAGCCAAAAACCTTAATGAGGCGTTGCAACTCTATGGAAGTCGACGGGGTAAACGTTGGGTCTCGGCAAGTCTCCACTTTGTTGGAGAGAAGAAGCCTTGCCAGCCACATCATTGCCGCACTTTTTCCGACTTGGTCTCTGATTATCGAACCCAACTGGCAGAGGATCATTCATTGGCCACATCTTCAATGGCTATCGCTTATCTCAAACTACTAAATCACATTCGGACCAATTCGGCACACATAACCCGCAAGGACGTGCTTAAGCTTTTGCAAAAGTATCACAAGTCTCGTGGTAATGATGGTAATGTGATGATTACTCTACTGGACGTGATTGCCGGCTCGCGGAACAGTGAAGCCATGATGGCCGCACTCGACTTTCTCGATCTCACAAAGTGTGCGGATGACAAAGCAAGCGACTGCGAACGTTTTCTTGTTTCAGTGGCCATATCTGCAATGACCACGGCCAACATGGGCCATTCATATGTGGCGGAACATAGTCTCTCGAGTGAACAACTGGTTGATCTCTTGCTTCCACTGATCAAAAGCCCGAGTTGGGCTGACGAGCGGGTCAAGCACTCGTTTGCACTGAGCATGGGCACTCTGGTACACTCCTATCAGGTGATGAGCCGCAACCTCGAAGTGAATCACTCTAGTCTGTATGCGGACACTCTGGTGGCCGGGCACTCTAGTCCCGCACTTTTTGTCGACCTTTCAGACGAAACCGAGCCCAAAGGTCACAAGCAAGGCCCACATTACCGACTGGCCGTTGTGGCGGTAAGTCTTGTCTTATATTTCAATATTCCTGAGCTTTATTTCTGATTGATTATCACCGATAGGAAAAAATTATCAAACAATTGATTCACGAGCTGGACACTTGCAAGGACAGTGACTGCCGCATTGTATACTTGCACGCACTGGGTAACACTCGTATTATCTCCAAGTTTGGTGTGTTCCATGTGTTCAAGAAATATGCCATTAGCAGTGGCAAGCGAGAATCGGTGGCTGCCATGAAAGCGATGCGCGACTGTCTCGAATTTGAGCTAGACTCTTCAAAGCGTCACATTGACGATAGATTGATTACCCGATTGAAACAGGCTCTAATTCGCATTGTATACGATTCGAATTTGGAAACCACCACTCGACTGATAGCTGCAGAGCTACTAGCCAAGTATGTGGATCAGCACGGCGAGATTACACTCGAACTAGTTCAGCATCTCGAGACGTTTCCTTCTGAACTGGCAACCATGATTTGGAAGCGCGCAGTGATGGATGTTCGCAGCCGGCTTACCTCACCCGACAACCGAACTAAGCTCAGTGACTGGCATTTGCACTCCAAGATTCTTTCTGGTTCATCCGCCTCGTTTCGCTACGTGATGGGTGGCACTGGACACGCCAACGCCTCTTACGGTGTCTTCCTTGAGCTACTCAAAGGCAAACTGCCCAAGGAGACCTCTTTTGCAGTGGACCTCAGCAGTGATCCACACCAGATCACCCAGGACATCATCAATGTGGGTCTTTTTGCACGTGGACTCCAATCGTTTGCCGGCAACTCGGAAGACGAAGCTGGCGATGAGAGTGCTAACGAGGTTGCCGACGAGGAAGATTCCACCTTGGCCGGCATGACACTCCGGGTGTTGGGCAATCAGTTGCGACCTTTCCTTTTCTTTCGCAGCACCAGCGAGTTGATGGGTCATTTGTGGTCAGGTGCTGCCTCTGAACCCACGCCAGTGTTTCGCTCCAATCTTCTCATGGCGGACTACCTCGACGTGAAGCCACTGATTAACGGATTTCTCGTAGAGCAGTCACTCAAAGGCATCTTTTCACTGGACCTCAATGGCGAGGTACAGGTCTCGCTATGGAACCGTAATTCACACTCCAACGTGCAAACCATGGGAGCTGTTCTTTTTCAAGGCTCCCAGGAAATCTACCTCAGTAACAGGCAAACCTCGGCACGCAAGTTCTTTTCGTTCGGCGCCGAGTCCAAGCTCAACTTTATAACCGACTTTGACTTTTACTCATCCCCTTACCGCATTTGCATTCAGATCACACAGCCCGAGTTTGTCTTTCGGTGAGTGCAAACTTCACTTGAGGTAAAATGAGCCTAGCATTAATTTGGTTCCTGTCAACAGACACAATACTCGCAAGTACGAGACCGTCCACTCCGACCAGCTACACCGGAGAATTCATCGTCGTTCGTACAAGATCCCAGCCAAGTCGTACGTTCTCAACCGCGATAACAGCGAGATGTGTGCCCTCATGAACGCCAATTCCGACTGGTGATCCTGCCACGCACACAATTTTCATCTTAAAATGGTTTTTATAAGTTCATTTTACAACCTCATACGTAACAACAAAATGTGATGTAGTCATTCGCCCACACGTGTGCCCTTGTTTTCTCTTAATCAATTTTCTTAACTGTTTTTACTTTTATAATTTTTATTAATTAAAAACAAATGGATACTGTTACAATGTCAGACAGTATGGAGAGTTTGATATGTAGTGGCAGTGTTTGGCGTGAACATTTCTTCGTCAAATGATTTATTATGATGATTGGAGCTAGCGAGGCGCTATTTTCGGGGAGAAGTGCACACTCGATGTGTGTGTGTCTATATGCGCGATGCTGTTTGGTTAGCACTACTGCCGGCTCACACAGCTTGCCTGGTGAGAAGGTTGCGGCCTTCGTGCAACTTACCCAAATGAGATGTGTACTCCTCGGTGAGCCTTGGCTGTGATCGCAAGCCACCATCAGCCAACAGGCGAAGCACAGAAAGGCAGGCAAGAAAACATGTTAGCGGTGATCGGCGATACCAAATGAACCATCTCTTCGAGGTGAACGCCTTGATCGACCTTCCCAAAACAGACTGTTTCCGATTCGAGAAAAATGTACTGCAAAGATAGAAAAGCTCACAGACCACAATCGAGCTAGTAGAACAGAGAACATACGGAATAAACAAGATTTTAAATAATTAGATTAAAGAAAGGCGTGTAATGTGAGTAAAAACCGAGAATTCAAGTCGATCGTAGCGTTGGTAGAGAATCGATGCAATACGCGACACAACCAATCGATTCAGTCGGACTTTGATATAATCGTGGTTCAGGCGACCGAGTGGGCCCGAGACACAGGTCTCAAGTTCCAACTCGACGCCAGAATTAAATTCAAAGCGCGACTGAATGAGTCATTGTGCGCCCAAGAGAACACGAGATGATGCCGGTGAGGACGTGGTGAAAGTCTCTGGAAGTGATCGGTGTTACCTGAGTAGCGGTGAGAAGCACAAATGACGTCGACCACTAGCAAATCTCTTTATTTTAAAACGCAATAAGACAAGAGATTAGAGACTCGTCACAGTTCGGCCGGTAGTGAAGAGAGGTCTTGCACGGGTAGGGGGAAGCGTCGACGTTTCTCTTTCCTCACTCAGCTCACGAACATGTGCCTGAGAGCATGACTTACGGAGACTGTGGACCATCCTTGCACACGCTGTCCAAGTTATATTGGACACACGAGTTGTTGCCCACCACCAATGCTGAGTGGTTCACAGCGTGCAGTCGATTACACCTCGACGGGGGCTTCAAAGAGGCGTTCTCTCCAAGCTCAAAGCTTTCGCTCGTTCGCTAACAGACAACAGTACGCCTTTTTGGAGTGATCGTCGAGGTCTAGCAGGAGCACTCGTCGGAGCAGACACCGGCACAGGCAGCGGCATGCTGCCACTCCAACTGCTGTGGAGTGGCGAGCGGTCTGGCCAGTTGTATGCGGCTCTGCCAGGGGGCCAGTTGCGCGCGGCCACCGAGCACTACTCGGCGCCACTCCACTCCACTCGCTCGGCATGGCACGCCGCGCGCCACTCGGCACAAGATCGCGCGCGCCAGGCCAACTTGCCGTTGCCACCACATGCCACACGGTGAGCTGAGCCAAGAGGGCCCAACACTGGTTGATTTGGCCGGTGACAGTATTTGATAGCTTGAACATTGCAGTTAAAGTAGAGCAGCCCCAGTGAATTCCTCTTGGTTACTCGTTTTCAAAATCACTCGGACAGTTTTGGTCGCCATAATCGAGAGTCCTCCGCCAATCCGCTGAGAGCAATGCAAAGACTTTACCTCGATTACGATAATTGGACAAGTGTTGGGTTCTCATCTGCCAACACTTACCGAATCGCCGCGTGCCACACTCTTTTTCTTGGGGAAGCTTAAAAATAACTTAAAAACTGCCAGAGGCAAGGTAAGTGGGCAGGGGGCTGGAGATCTTCCCTGATATGCCTAGTCAGCACGGCAAAATGGTGTGCCTGGGCATTTGGCTCTGTCGAGGCGGCGGAGGCCCAGTGGTCAGGTGGATTGGCTGCCGGTTGAGTTAGCCAACTGGTCCGGGTTGTGGTAGAGAATGCCACCACGACCCAGCCATGTGGCATGCACGATATCGGTGAACGAGATTAGTGAAAGGATGTGCCGGCTTCCCGTGCAGACGAGGGCGCTTCTCGTCGAGTAGAATCGAGTAACTACCTTTTGGGCTCACTTCCCACTCCTTTCTATATAGTCTCTCCAGTGAGTGAGACTTATAAATGGACCACTCCATCTACCCAAATACCCTGCCATATTGGCGCCATACACCAATTTAAGATATACCCGAACTTTCAGCTTCATCGTTTGGATATTGAGCAGTGCAAGTGCAACAAGAACGCCACGTGGTACCACTCGGTTAATCTGAATTGAACCTTTCTGGTGTTATCGCACACAGTTCATTACGACCCATTATCATGCTAGCGTCACTAACCATTGGTGGCAATCAAAATAACCTTTTATCATGTCTCTTACTGCGTAAGTGAAAGAGAGAAGGGAAAAAGGGAGGGAAGCAACAAAGAACAACAAAAAAGAATTCAGTAGCGCCAATGGCTTAATCTCGCATATCGTGATCGGACTCGGCGCGAACGTGATAGTCTTGTTTTAGTTCGTGCTACCACGAGTTGTGGTCACTTATCTCGATAGCTCGTGTCGAAGAGTGGTCAACTCGTGAGGCCTTATCGCCGATGAGTTATTGCATCTGAACTACTCGGAACGACAGGTCTCCACTGGTGCGCGAGACCTTGGAGCCGAACAGGAACGCTCGATGGGTCGATAGGAGAGGCGGGCACTTGTCGAATAGTCACCGTAACTCTTGCGAAATGGCGCGCCAACCACGAGTTTGCAGTACTAGCCACGAATGCACCATACACACTGACTCACTGCCACTGCTGAGGCAACATCGCGAACGTACCTACACACACACAAATGTAAGCTATCTCAAATCCAAACAACAAAAATTATAATTATAATTTTTAATTAACCACACGTTGTCACTATCTGGGATTGAATAATAAGACTGGAACAAGTGCATATCTGGATGAATGGCAACATTCCGCCGACTAACCTACATCACAGGTGCCATAGGTCGCGCACCACTCGACAGGTCGTATTGTTTGGTGCACGCGTGCGCCAACTCGGACAACTCTTATTGGACTTTTGGACTTTAAAAAAGTCTTGGAGACAAGCTTGAAAGATAAAGAGCTGAGTGAGAGGATGAGTCGCACTCTAGATTGAGGTTATGCTCTCGCTCGGGTTCTCACACCGAGCTTGCTCCTCTACAACTAGCTTCTAATTGAGGCAACAGAGAGAGAGAGAGAGAGAGAGAGAGAGAGAGATAGAGAGAGTGAGAGAGAGAAATCAATCGAGTTGTCAGGTTGAGCCGTGGTAACCACGGCTCGAGTCGCGGTGGCAGCAGTGGTGAGCGTGTCACCGCCGTCGAGGTGATGCTTAGATGTTTGTTTTGATACAGAGCCGAGCACCCGGTGGCTTGAGAGTGCTGAGCCGGCAGCTAAAGGGATGCGCTGCGCGGCAAGGCAAGGCTAGCCTGCACGGTGCAATTTGAAATGTAAATCATTCAACGAGAGTGACATTCCACAAGGTGCTTGAGGCGCAGATCGCTCCTGGGACGACAACAACAAGAAAAAAGACAAAAGACGATGTTCACCATTGGCTATTTGCAATGGTGATCCGACCGAGCGGCGACTACGGGATGTTGGTTGGCTGAGTGGCCATCCCGCCACAGGCAATCACACCAAGAAGGATCGTGTCCGATTTGAACTCTCTTTTTTTCTCTCTCTCTCTCCCACCATCATCAACTTAGCTGATTGAAACAGCTATTTTTGACTACTGCTTTGCCATGCTCGATTACTCATCGTAATTAAATGTGAACAGTGATTTTTTGTGGTGACCACGAATCTAGATTATGGCAAAAGGATCTCTTGTAGCCGTGTCTACATCTGTGCTCGTCGACAGAGGCCAGTGGCTAGTCGGCGCCGAGTCTAGCTATCGATCGGCTAAGCAATGGTGGCAAGAGCGCCACTCCGACCAATGGCACAGTCTATCGGTGTAAATCAGATGCATTTGTATTCGTGCACTCGCTTCTTATAAGCATATGTAAGAGACAAGTGTGATTTGCATCTGTGCGACATTGGCTTCGCTTTAGGTCTTCCACTGGCCAGGGTGTTTGACCGCGGCACACCACCAAAACTGACATTTGCAGACACAATTAATGGGAAATCGAGAACGGATCACGCATCACACAGGATTTCCAAAGTACACTATATTACTAAGCGGATTTGAACCAAATTAGAGGCTTTCGAGTTTTGATCAAGAGATGCTAAAATCGTTTACGGAAAAAGATACTGTATATTTTTTCAAAGTAGCTTTGCAATTCTAATCCGATTTCACAATATTTGAGTTACTGTTCTATAACTGTCATCTGAGATGGCAAGCAAAACGAATCAATCAGAGCTTCTCGGAAACAATTGCTACCACTTTAAGTTTTGAAAGGTGTACACAACAGTAGCGGCGGAAACAATGATATGGAGTGGGTTGTTTTGGTAAACTGTTGCACTTGGTCGGCACTGGATAGTAATCCCAAAGGGTGTATTAATCCCATCTGATGGCCCACTAACTGACCTCGGTGTTCTTAAATGCGGGAGCAGAGATGTAGCGTTTGTTCGATAATCACTTAGTGCATCGCTACAATGAGAAAGGCTTTCTGTACTCTTTCAGTAGGTTTCAAAAGTTTAGTAATACATTGTAGACTCGATCGACGAGGGCAATGTGGTAGTGAGAGTGGGCAGTGGTGTAGACACGCACCAAACCCCCGGCAACCAGATCACTCGGCACGCGGTGACTGCAATGTCACCACTTGATTGTTGATGTTATTCTTGTCGGGTGCTAGCGCAACCGACCACTATAGTCGACCCGTGGTGCAATGCACAACAATGGCTCGTTTTGTTGTTACTCGAAGTGATCTGCCAGGTATGATGGCAACAGACATGGACGAGCAGCACCTGGAGACACAATTCTTACCTTACCTACACGGAGTTGGTTTGTCAAAGTCTAGTGTGGAAAGCACATCATTCACAATGGAGCAACAGCCTCAGCACCAGCGCAATGGCTCGTTTTCGATTTGCTCCAGTTCCTACCAAACATCGACATCCTCGGGAAGTATGCGACCAAAGCACCACCAGCTCAATGGGTCTTTACCATTTGTCAACGCAACAGGTGGAACACACAAGTTTCGATATCCCACTGACACCAGTTTGAGTCACCCAATAACTACGAAAATAGTTATGCCTCAGTTGCATGTTCAACCTTCTCACAAGACCGCATTTCCATCCTTGTCAACTGTCTCCGCTGGCAATGACATGGAAATCCAGACTATATCACTTGGCCGAGCTAAACTTAAGCAAACATCACATGTGTCTGCACTGTTAGCTGGTTTTGCTTTGGTAAGATTCAGTATTTCAATTCTTTTAAATCATAAAAAATTGATTTTCAAAATCACATCAAGGTGGGTATGGTAGAGATGGACATCGATTTGGTAAACTCAATACCCTTTGGTCTAATGGTGTTTTTCATCGTCAATACCACTTTGTTGGTGTCGATGCACATGATTGCTCTACTCATCTCTACCTGGATTTTACCTCACCTTGCGTCGGCGAGCATGGTAGAACAGCAAATCTCTGCACTTGAAGCATTAAAAAAGCAACATACAGATTGTTCCAAAAAGAAGAACTGGCCGCTCAAAACTCTCACTCGCTACATTAATCTAGCGTGGTCGTGCTCTACTGTTCTCGGCATCTTTCTCTTCATCACAGAGCTGATTGCCATAGTTTGGGTCAAGTTTTATAATTTTGGCCAGCCTGGTATCACGGGTTCATCGGGTACATCAATGACCGATGGACGACTGTTGGCCCTGATCACCACCCTTCTCCTTCTTCCGGTATTGATAGCTCTTTTCTATTTGTCGTGCAACTTCTACTTTAGGCTGGTGCTATTTCGCAGCGAAATGCAAGAGCGTGCCATTGATGAGCTCAACGCCCTTGCTGATAACCTCCCAGCTCCGCACTCCAGTGGGGTCCATCTCAATCTCGGTTACGGTGGTGTCCCCATCTAGCATTTGGCAAGGTCATACCGACCAAACGGACCACTCACTTTGAATCTGACAAACGTGCCGATCGTGTCGTCACAAAACAATCGTTAGATCACAACTCCATCTAACGTAAAAATGGTGAACTACAATGATATCCTACATGCACTCATACACATTTTATATCATTTATTGTTACATATAGTAATGCTAAATGGTACTGGTTTTTATTGAATGGTGTAATACGTAATAAAAATTACTAAATTAACAAGCTTTAAAAATTGAAAATTACATTTTGTGACGGAATATATTGCTTAGAAAGAATATTTTATAAAAAAAGTAAACTGCGTTTGTTTTCATGTTGACGATTTAAAATCTTAAAAAATGATGACATACCTACTTATCAGTAAATAGTTATCACTGTTTTCGTATGATTTAGTGTTAATCACCATTTTCATTTTTATAGCTACGAATAAAGTACACCTCATCTAAAAGTTATTGTCGTTTACCAACAAAAGACTTAGTCACACGCCAAATAAAATTACATTACCCATTGCATCCAAGTAGTCTACTGTAGAGGCCACAATGCAATGCATCCTTTCAAAGACCTTACACAATGGGTTTAGTTGTGTATAAAAGGTTTGCGCGAGAACTTGGATCATGTTATCACTCAAACCAGCACCGATTGCAGCCAACAAGTGAAGTCAATCCAGTGCAGCACTATGAAATTGATCAGTGTGATCTATGTGATGGTAGTACTCGTGGCTACTGTAAGCACCGCTTCACTCGGCGTTGATGATGACCACAAATGTGGTCCGTTCCAAGTGTACCACACATGCGGCACCTCTTGTCCGGAGCACTGTCCCAAGCTTAATCTCAAGACAGGCAAAATCGAAATCCGCAAACAATTTTGCAACAAAATGTGCATGCCGGGTTGCTTCTGTGCCAACGGCTATGTGCGCGACATCAAGCGGCCCAACGATTGCATCAAACGTGATCACTGCCCAGCTCTCTAAGCTATTTTTTATAAATTATATAAATATTACTCTGTATATGTGTAAATAACATAAATAATGTTAGCATTGTAACTGTAAACATGCTATTAAACTATATCATTTTTGTTTCTTTAAAAAAATTGCCCGACATTCATAAATTATGAGTCATAGGTTAAAATAGGGCTCTTAGCTTAATCCAATCCCCGAAAAAACTGCACTTTCCTCCGAAAGTAACTTAATAATTGGTCCTAAAGTGTTGTTTTTCATCAAATTCGATT
>WURS02435995.1:0-15366 GCA_011762765.2 Rhinocypha anisoptera | reverse complement strand
CGAGTGGAAGGAAAGACTGGGTGGTGGTTGTTTTGCATTCGTGGCTCGTGCACCCGGCGTATCTTCCGCGAGCGATGAGATTATCAATGGAGTCCGTGGCAAAGGCTCAATTAAGAAACTCACGTTGACGACGGTCGAGTAAAAAGAAAAATCAGGAAGCCGGAGAAATTTAACATTTTATAGCCACCTCGAAAAATATAAATTTTCATCCGGGACGGGAAGTCAATTCGAAGTATCTTCCACCTCGTTTCTTTCCACTGCGATCTATGAATAAATTAAAATTTATTTCGGTCTTTTAAACGTTAAGCACTAATGAGGAATACAAATAAAATATATGCACAACTGACTTTAGAATGATAAATTACATTCCCTGTACCAGATTTAATAGAAATTAAGACCAGTTCTAGCTGACAAAAACTCCATTAGTCATTTAGGCGAGTTACCATCGCATTATTAAAATCTCTGTAAAACTTTTCATGTTCCATGAAATCCCATCTACCTAATGAAATAAGATATTCACTAAAAAATGGTAATGTGACTTGTTCAATAGATAATTAGAAGGTTTTCCGTCTAGAATTACTGACTTGCACAAGGTGGATGACTTCTAGAACATTCATCAAATTGTCCTACTATGCATCTTCGCAAAAGATTTCATAGATATCCTTAATAAAGAGAAATTAAATTTATTTTTTGGAAATTCACTACGCATAATTCAATGGTTCAATGTCTTCGCAAATTATCAATAACTGTCAGTAATACTTCATTGGAAAAAGTTTTTTTTCGTCCAAAATTTAATTCTGAATTAATAGATATTCCTCATATTTATCGTGGCAACTAGAATCTTCGTTTCCTAGAGAGAAATTTCGTTTATAGAAAAAAATACGGCAATGCACGGTATTTTTTAAACATTATATTCCTAAGTTTTCTTGCCGATTATTCTTATTTTTTGATAGTGGAAATTAGTTTTTTTATAACTTTGATTTCTCAGTTGACGATTATATTGTCATTTTTAAAATACAACTAATGAGACACTAAAATTACTTTTCACTTACACTTAAGCTGTTTTGCGGATATATATCCTTCTTTATAATGGAGTTCATCCATTTTTGCAGTAAATGAGCCAATGTTCGTCAAGCTGTTTTTCTCTATTTCCCCACTTCTCCCTAGTTCAGAATAACATTATCTCTTCTCAAGATAGATTATGATAATCCCAAATATAATGGGGGTTCTTAAAACTGGATATCCCTGAAAACCCTGAAAATCTACCGAAAGTATTTGACAAATCCGTATAAGAAAAGCTATACTCTTATAATTCATAATTTAAAACTGTGAGAATTAAAAAAAAAGTTTTCTATTCCGTGTGCTGACTGCTCAAAGTAAAGCATACATGTATTCTTATAAAATACTACTTCTCTTAAGGAGTATTAATACTGATGTCTACTCTTTTATTACATTTATAAATATTTGCCGCGTAAATTTTTCTGTTTTTGGTGGTCATTTAATTTTCGAGCAAAGCGAAATAGGAAAGTAGCTATAGAGATATCATATAAATAAACAATTTCATTCTCATTTTATTTGCGTAACCACTTAAGCGATTACACTATATAATTTTATTTAAAGACATTTGCATTTATATTTATATTATTAAAGAAATTAAATATTACATATATTCTTCTGCTCTTTGCTTTAATTTCTGTGGAGTTCTTGATATCGAACTTTATCATTTATAAAAGTGCCATTGCTTGCCACAACAAGTGATATTGCTTTAATGCTCTGAATTCAGGACAATAGTTTATTTTATTTTAATAGGTGGAAAAATTTAGAAAAGTTAGATTAATACTTTAGGGAATGACCCTCACCGAGTAAGTAAAAATTAGTTTTAAATATTCTATTTGGAAAACTCAATGAATTATTATGAAATGATTGAGTTTCACAAGGTAATTTAAGTGGCTTGTTTTAATTCTTTTTTATTTAAGTTTTTTTGATTTTATTTTCTTTTCATTAGTATGTCTTACTACTATTTTAAACACACTAATTAAATAGGATTTTTACTCTGCGATTGACTGTGTCTGAATCTCCTCTATAGGAGTTTTAAATGGGACTATAAATAGTCCAAATAGACGTTCTCTATATAATCCTATTGGATATGCATTAAAGAAAGGCGGTAATAAGGGAAGCGTTTGATAAATTTATGATGATTACCAAGAAAAGCATAAAAGCATGTAGGGCAAAAACATTAACAGAGCGGAGGGATTGGGTGCAGCATGTAGGCAGTCGTTGCGCTTCTTTGAACGTTTGTCTGTGTGAAGACGTTTAAAGTTATTTCGTTTCGTTTCCGACCATTTTCCCACTCCTATCTCTCTTTCTCCACGGGTGGTAAAGGAGATAAGCTCCCAAAGAAGGCCGAGCTGAGATTAAAAAGGCTGTAACAGCCACTAAAAGCATTAATTTATGCTTTCAGTATTACAGCGAGGTGATGAATGCTTTCTTTTGCATATGTATTCTACTCTAAGAGGAATCTATCTATATACTATCACACATAACCTTTGACTTTTCAAATATCCCTTTAGAAATTAATTCTCTCAAGCGTAAACTCTATAACCGGGAGTAAAAAACTCTTACGCATTAATATCTCATTTTCTTGTGTATTCGTTCGAAAATGGGCAGTGAAAATTTTTAAAATTTCTTGTATGTGATTATAAAAACAGGAACTAAATGGAACTGGGCGAAGCAGGTTGGCTTACTAGCATAGCAGAATTATAAAAGAGTAACATTTCAGTCAAAAGACACCTAAACTTGTGTCATTTAGTATAATATAGTGAATTGTAGTTTGGATTCTTTACGTTTTATTTCTTAGGAGGATATTATTTGTTCCCATTACCGGAGTAGAAATGAAAAACTCTTAAATAACTTCTACCTATGCCTAATTATTAAAGAAATCACCATTCGGGTCACAAAGAATTGTAATACCTAGTGGTAGAATTGTAATCCCACATGGTGAGATATGCTTTGGAAATTTTGTACTGAAATTACGTTTGGGAGATAGTCCATATCTCGATAATGAAATTTTTATAAACGCTATGGCAATATCTTTAAATGATAAAATCTTTACGCGATAAATTAAATTCAAAACTTCTTCAATTTTACTGTTACATTTATCATTCTAATATCTTTTGTGTTTGTGTTAATTTTTTAATTTGGCAGAGATTTAAGAATGTGAATTGATATTGAATATACTTTCTTAGCATCACTGAATGTTTGTGGCGGTTGCAATAATGTTCTTATGGGGAAATAATCGTTAGAGATGTATGCCAGAAACATTTTCTCCCAGGTATTTCTGTTGACCCGAGATGGAATGAAAGTTAATTAGAGTTCATGCGTCGGTATATCCTATGCTTTCCGTCATTCTGTCACTGCAAATTACGGGATAGCTTTGAAATGAATAGAGTGACACCGCCCGTGAATAACTCAGCGTCCTCTTTTACGTGTTAGCGTGTTATCTGATTATAATTTCGCAATCCTGATTCAGTTTCTCGCTCGACCAAACGAGATAATCCTCCATTTGCAGCAAAAAATGATTTTTTTTGAGCTTATTGGGATATGTTGAGGTAATTATCGTAAGGCAAGTGGACGAAATGGTATACATTTGGAGACTATATTTAACTTTTCCTTTTCCTTTTTCCAAAATTCGTGGAATAGTCGTTAAAATAAATCGGTATGCCAGTGATCCCAATCCGAATTTCTGTCTCATATTACTTGCTCAACTGACCGCAAACAAAAATAGGGAATTTGGAATTCTGCTCAATATGCTTGATTTTTTTTCTTGGTGGATATTTTGCATGTGAATTTGAATAGCTTACAAAGCGCACGCGACTACAAGGAACGCTAATGCCCTCTTTTCCCTCGAAGATGTTGCTTTCAACACAGTTCTATATGAGTTAAAAATTCTTTTGCATATTTGCTATAAAATTGTCCTGCTCATATTAGAGGACGATATCAGTGACATAAGAAATAATTCTTTTATAAAATATGTAATTACTCACTTTTGACAATAACAAAACCTTTAATAATACTGTATTGGCTTTAATGAAGTCCATTTTCTTCTTTTCTAGATTAAGTCTGTGCGCCTAGTATCAACGTGAAAATATTTGATAAATTTTTCCATATTCGTAACTTGATTTATTCAATTAAATCAAATTGTTTATAGTCTAATTGAGTTAAATTACTATTTGTTATAAAGTATTGAAGGAAGTGAAACGTTAGGAGTTTACATTCCCACAATTATACAATTTATTTTCGATAGAAATGTACTTTAAAACTTTATAGCTTAAAAAAAGCTTTAAAGAAGCAAACTATATACTTTTTCTTATTTAAATGTAACTGCCCTAGATTTCTAATACGAATTATGAAGTGATCGAGTTTCGCCTTGTGCCAGTGAAATCAGCGTTCCTATATCAATGAAGGTATTACATGTCGTTTATCGTTGACGATAGACGCCTAAATCAACGCAAACCCCGCTTCTTTACCATCACTTTATGAACTTAATAACCCCGGAATTTTATTAAAACTGTTTTTCCCCTTTGCCTCTTGCTTATATGTGTACTACAAATAAGAAGTAAAATAGGAAATTATGTCCCAAATTAATGTTTAACGGAATATTCTATAAACTGCTTGCAAAATTTTTCGTATTTCACAGGTCAAATATTTTTATGAGGTATCCTAAAGGATTTCTTATCTAATTCTTCATTTTTTATGCTAGCAGCTGTAGAGTGTTCCTTGAAGATGAAGATAAACTCATGAAGTGAATCTATTATTATAATTACATTTTAACGTTAGTGGGTGCTTCAAAATATCATCGCCTATCGAACTATTTATCCACAATCTTTATAATGAACGTGAATAAAAGTAGATGAAGAAGACTTACAGTTCGTAATCGCAAGTTATTCCCCTTATTTTCTCAAATAATTTTCAATTATTTCAGTGAGATAGCGAATAGTCAGGAGGTGGGTCACCATCGTCAATTTACTGAACTAATGGGAGTATCGTCTTTAATTCTCTCGTGGAACGAATGCTACCGAGTCCGAGTAAAATGCCGAGAAATTAATTAATTTAATAAAAGAACCAAGAGAGATACCCTAAAGAAGCTCTGATTGAACACAAAACTTATGATGATAGATTGATCCTCTACTTTTACTATTATATTTGAAAGCAGAGCCACTGTTTTAAGTAGGAAAAATCATGCCTATCAGTTCCACTAATCTCTATGGACGTGTTGTACCTGCAAATGAGGATGAATGTATGAGCTAACTGATGCCTATAAACTATTCCCACCATTGATACTATGGCGATAAAGGAGAGACGCTATTTGATAATACAGATATTTTAAAAGTTTTAAAAATAACGATGCCTCCAGGATTGTTAACTCAGTAATTTTATCACAAATTACATATATACTTCGATTGACTACAATCATTTTACGATACGGTTTCATGCGTAACTTTGTGGAAGTCCAACATACTAGGAGTATTTTGAAGTAACTTTGCAGTTTCCACATGATTTATTTAACACGACCATGGTTTCGTAGGAAGGCTACATCATGAGGTGTGATGTAGCCTTGCTACGAAACCATGGTCGTGTTAAATAAATCATGTGGAAACTGCAAAGTTACTTCAATTACTCCTACTACTTCGAATGTTAATGCAATAGGAATAACAATTCGGAATGAATTTGATACATGCCGTGCAAGTATTGAGTAAAGTAACTGGTTTAAACATTAAAAATCGTCTCCGATAAATCATTATTTAATATTATTAATTGTTTTTTTTAATATTACATATTTTCGGAAAAAAACACTAAAAAAATTTCTTACGCAAGGCTCCTATAGTTAGGACACCTCAAAAATGCAAAACGCGAACACAGGTCCAGCACAGGGGGGTCTCTATACAGAACGGCCCTCGATGGTAACTAGTAACTAATTTCGACATTAAAAATGTCTCAAATAAATCCTTACGTAATATTACTATTTGTTTATATCATTACATATTTTCGAAAAAAAACACTGAAAAAATTACTTTACCTCACGGAGGCTCCTGTAATGGGGAAACCTCAAAAATGCAAAACCTGAACACAGGTCGCGTACGGGGGGCGTCTTCTATACGGAACAGCCCACAATGGTGTCCCTACCCTTTGTACGTGCACTTTGTCACCATTTCCAATTACGGTGTAGCAGTGTAATGACTTCGGAGGGGATCATTTAAATAAACAAGGGATTTGTAGTCCTAAAAAAAAAAGAGATGAAGCGATGGAAGTTTTTTTTTTCTCCCCACTAATTTCAAAATTTTCGAAGGATTCGAAGACTGGAAAATTCCTCCTTTCGCTCCGGTAATGCGAAAAAATGAAGGAGGAAAATCCTTAGATAAGGGGGAAAAGAGGAAAGAGAGAGAGAAGAGAGATAGAGAAGAGAGAGGAAGAACAAGGAAGTCTCGGGACCATTGTAGGAGGGGGAGGAGGGTTGCGTCGACGTCGCCCAGCGATATGGCACAAAAAAAAAGGAGCAAGGAACACGGGGAAAAGAGTCGAAAAAAATCCGCCAATTAGAAAGCAGAAAGGTCTGACGGAAAACGGGGGAGGAGTGAGTGAAAGGTTGGGCGGGGGAGGTAAAGAGAGGGAGGTGCGATTATCCGTCTCGGGGAAGGAGGCGGGTAATGAGATCGACCCCGCGAGACAATCTGTAATTTAATGATACCCCTTATCACTGACCATGACGCCAACCAAACCACCCCCTCCCGTGACCTTCTCTCTCCCGCCTCGGTCGGAGGTTGTACATACACATACACCGAGAGACGGGGAAAATGACCAAGTCCCAAAACTTCACCAACAGTCTCCACGGAATGCATTTCTCTTCGAGGATAATAACCAACGGGTGGAATAGGAGAAACGCACAATTGAGGAATAAATCAACCTTCGATTTATCCAAGTTGCCTCGGGGGAACAGTAACAAAAGTGTGCACGGGTACGTGGAAGAGAAAATACGGCCCATGACGGGACTGACGCATTCTTGGGCTGAAGGACAGAAATTACTGCCGTCTCCTCTTAAATTTGTACACTGCCGTGAAAGAAAACCCCGTTATCCAAGATTGATAACATTACTATACCATTATTACCACAAAGGGAATCATTATCAAAGATGGGAAGGATAAACGATGTCATTACTGAAATTAACTATCAGAAATTGTAGAATTATTTTCCTTTAGATTTTGTCAGATATTCTGAAACAGTAACGTTTAAAGAGTACTTATTCACACCCACACTGTCGGTACAATTCTCCCGGGAGATGACAATGCATACGGTGAATTAACTCGCATCCTTGAAAGAGCACGTCCTAATCACTGGATAAAGTTAATTATCACGTGTAGCCAAGCAGATGATTCTGTGCTCGAATGTGCAAATACAATAATTCCATTTATTGATTTCGAATAGGCAACTACACTCGAGCGATCTAAAATAATGGAAATCGGCTCCGTCACGACGGACTCCGCGGTACTTCGCTGATAATTCCCAATCGAAATAATTAATGCGAGTTGACCGAACTATCCAAAATTCCAAAGGTCCGCTTACATAACAAACGCTCCGTAGGATATTCACAGAAGAGATATAAATCAGACACAGGCAACGATAACATGGGCAAAGATCTTATTTGAAGTTCGAAACGCAAACATTCGACGGTGCCAGCCGGGTTAGCACGGTGGGTAGCGCGCTCGCAGGCTAACCCAAGGGTCGCTGGTTCGAGTCCCGCCCAGGCATGGGTGTAACGTTTATCCAGTAGGGTTTTTTCTATGCTTTCAAGAGGTGCGAAATGAGCACAGCCGTCGAAGCATCCTATAAACTAAATTACTACTACATTCGACGGTATTTTTCCTTTGTCGGTTCATAGCGTACGAAGAACCCTCCACGAGCTGCACAATAGCAATGTAACTATTATTATTCACCCTGTAAGGTATTTTACGTTTAGTATGAAGTTCTTTTTCATGGGTTCGTGGGTCAAGAAATTCATTTCATCAGATTACGAGTTGAAAAAAACGTTACTGATCCTCGAATTAGAATATCATTTTTGAAACATTGTAATTGTCCCTATGTCTAAACATACAACTTTACTATATACGGAGTCAATATCAATTACGCTTTTTTTTATAAAATTCGTTCCGATAAATAACGGAGTCAGTGCGCAATTTTTCGCGACTATTTTTGTGACCTATTACGCACCTTGCATTTCTTTGATGAAATGGGGCTGGAATTATGCTTTTCCCATCTCCTTTCCTCTTTACAGTCTTTTCACGTAAATATATCTACCATTTAACTTCAATGATGCAAGGATTCGGTGCCCCGATCTGTGCCGTCAGATAAAATATTTTACAACCCTGGCAAAAATAAGTTGATCACTAATAAAATGCACCACTGGAGAGAAAACTAATTAGTATCAATATTTCATACTATATCATTGCACGCCAATAATATCTTATAAATCATAATGTGAAATAAACAGAGAATTTTGAGTTTATACAGTAAAAAATTAGTTTGTTATTATTTTTATTTATGAAAATTTAAGTCAAGCCTTAAAATACATCCGTAGTTCTAAGCCCCAAATATATCTTTAGCATTGGGAAAAAAATAGAATCATTAAATAAACAAAGTTCACTGTGGAGGCCGTCACTTGGTGGAATTCCATGATAGAGTGATGGCTTTTTAAATAACTGTTATATTTCCGCAAAAGATTATCTTTTGTGGAAATATAACAGTTATTTAAAAAACCATCACTGTATTAAATAAAATTAAGTAGTTCAAATAATTTAAAATCTGAAACCCGTCAAATTCCGGAAAATAGCCATGACAGTCTTCGCACATCCCACCGGAAATGGGCTGGCAGTAAAATGGTTAAAAATGTTATTTTTTCTCCATTTAATCGAAATTCCAGGTATAAAAGAATGCGGACCATGTTATCACAAGTAGAGGTAACTCAGAATTTAAAAAAATGCACACTTAGATGTAAATAACAGATCATATAAATACTTTTTTGGTACTACATTAGGTCTTCTTTTTAGGCCTTACATTTTGGTATTACATTAGGTCTTCTCTCGGCATTCCCTCTCTTACTGCTCGCCGTGCCTTAAACGATTTAAAATTCTTCCTAAAATCCGTCAATATGGTTCCTATAGGTCATCTGATCTTTTTCACCTATTCCTTATTCGAGTCCCTTCGCGCACTACGAGGTACGAATGACCTCTTCCACTGTACCACCCCTCGCCTCTCAAATCACAAAACGTTCATTAATCTTCAGACTTCCATCAACCTGCAATACACTGATGAAACGCCTCCCTGACTTTGACCCGTTCCTAACATCTCCTTCCTTCCATTCCTGCCTTCCTTATCTTTCTCTACCCTAATTTTCCTTGTGACTGCTGCTTTATTGGTATATTTGTATATTTGTTATCTGTAAACTGTAAGTGGTGCTGTTACTTGTTATTCGTTAAGTTTTTATTGTTGCTATTTTGTTTTTTCATTTGTTATGTGTTCAATATAATTGGCGTTGTTCTGTCTTTGAATGAAATAAATAAATAAATAAATTCGGTGAGAATGATACAGTGCCTATCCAACGCTCTGCCACAAGCGACATCAGTACATTCATTTTTGAGGAGGAGACGAAACAGAAGCTTAGTGGCAAACGACACTATTCAACCCGTGGCAAAAAAGGAGACGGGAGAGAAGCGGTGGCTTGGGAATCACCTTAAGAGGCTCTTCGCCGCCAACCAGGGGGGGGTACAGTGCCAGCTCGATCCGGCCGCTTCACAAAAGGTCCTGCGGGCTCACAGCAGTCGGGTTTATGCTTGTCCTATCGGGGAGCGTACACGTTTCACGAAGGCAACCCGTCAGAGAGAGAGAGAGAGATAACGAGACACAGGCAACCGCTAACATATGCCAAATTCGAATTGTGGGCTACGTAGGACAGAGATACTCAATCGTCCGATAAGGAATTCATGGGTGCACCAACGAAACGGAACAGTACAGGTGTCTTGCTCCACATGATACAGGGGCAGATAAACCGAAGAGATATTACCGCGGGTGTCATGTTTTTAAAAGCCTAATTCCACATTCTTCCCGGAGGCTATCAAAGAAGAACCAATGTTAAAATTGCTCATCATTAAATTAAATGCGTTTTTAACAATTAAAACTAGTTTACGAGATGCATTTAAGTTGTAAGGCCTTCAATTTTTTTTCTCCGGACTGGAAACACATGGAAACATGCGGTTTGTTTTAAAATGAGCGGACACTCTTTGTCAATGCGTGACAGAGATGGCAGCAATGTACGACAGACAGAGCTTCTAGTGGCAGCCGGGAGAATGAGATCTGTTTTCGATACTTTAAATGGCGACGTTTTAGTTACATGACCAGCGTGTAATCATTCGTGGTGTGACACCGATTGAAATTCATTGCCAGTTGAAGGAGAGATGTGGTGATGGTCTCACGGGTGTGTCGAAATTGCATTCATGGGTCCGACAGTTTAAAGAAGGCAGAACATCATGTGAAAACGAAACAAAACAATCTCGGTCTCGCACACCGACAGCGTCACAGCGATTTTCCAGTGTTGAAAACAGACTCTTAAAGAAGCCTTCACCGCGGCCATAGAATCATGGCGCCGACGTTGCGAAAAACCTGTACGGCTGTAGGGAGATTACGTCGAGAAGCAACACAAGTTTCATTGTTTTTGAGGTGAATAATTAGTTAGAAAAAAAATCGAACGCCTTATAACTACAATTCACCTCGTATATTCCAAGAAATGGGGCTAGGTACGTGAGAAATTTTGGACTCAAGAGGATGAACGAATAGCAACCATTCGAGGTCTAAATTCTTTGTAATATGTTTCAAAGAAAGGCAAAACCTTAAATGTCGCCTTCTCAATCCTCCACAATTTATTCCACGTTTTTCAAGACAATTTTCGAATACAAAGAAAATATTTTACCACTCTATAAGCCGTAAGATAGTATTATAATGTATGGATCCCAATGCTCGAGGAAGTAGTTTACATTTACAGTTAATTCAATAGACTTCGGCTAAACTTGGTGAATCCGCTTTATGAATCGGGTATATTAAACTTTTTAGGTTTTACAGGAGAATTTTTAATAAACCACTACGACCGGTTTTTTGAACTAGTTGACATCATGACGTGAGCTGTAAAATTCTCCTGTGAAACCGACAGTTTAATTTCTCCCATCATTTACGGTTAATCTATTCTTGCACACCTTGAGAACTCGTTAATTATCTCTGTGATATCCAAGTATAAGGGAAATTTAAGAACTGTAATGAGGCTTTTATAGTGTACCTCCAAAAATTTTTAGCAGCATTCCTGGTCCTTGAAGTCATATTACGTATTTCGCTTTAATGGCCTCCGTTCCTCTGACATGATTCTGCCGTGAGCTCTCCAATTACTGGTAATTAAAAAGATTCGAAAAACGCCATCTCAGAACGTTCCACGGCGAAAAAGAAAACAAACTAGTGTATATTAAGAGCACGGCTGTGCAGTTTTTAACAGGGAAAAAATGTTTGATAGGCATAGGTATAAGGAACGTAGCGATGAGCTCTATGGAGCGAAATACTCTCTCCGTAGTCTAGAATAAGGGAGTTACTTCAATTGCATGTGCCTCCTGCGGCAATGTAATACATTCTAATATCCAGATGATTAAAAAAATATTAAGTAACAGACAGAAGTTTCCCCAAGTTTTCAATTGACCCTCGGTCATTATCCGAGACCATACCACTAATGGTGACAGAATAACTTCAAAATGGGGGGGAGGGATTAAAAAAAAAATCCGTGCCCCAGTTCTACTTCCATTACCAACTGGCGTTTTCTACATCTTTACAGTAAACCAAGTCGACCGCAATCAGCCAGGTTGGCTGATCAGCACATATATTTTTTTCGATTTAAAGTTCCCATAGGAACGATCACTTTTAGAGGACAAAAGATCACGTTTCAAACACGAGAACTTTAATTTCCACGTCCTGGAAAAACCACATTATCAACAACTCATTTCATTCGCATTCCGCTACAATCTGCAATGAATATCGAAGACTGCACATATAGACAGAATAATTCCAATATGGCGTTGTTTACGGCGGGAAGCTCGGTCGTAAAAATATTTCTCTTCGAGAGAAATCATGGTACCTTGTTGAGAAAAATGTATTTCTGTGAATTATTCTTGACTCCATACCGTAAAAAGTAACTTATTCAAATTTTCTTTATGGTCAATTCCAATTCTTCCCGTTTCGATTATTTCAAGAACATAGAGAACTAGGTATACATAGGTGTGTATACAGAGTATATACATATAAATTATATGCATAGCTTAGCATACGCGTATTTAATGTACATTCCATTTACAATAATAAATAATCAGCGAGGTGCCAAAGCATGATGATATCTAATGCCATGACAATGAAATGTAATGAACCAATCTTGCTGCATATAAAATATGTAATAACTTTAGGATGTTGGGACGCAGGATGTGCACCATATTATTTTCTTTGAATGAGTGTTAATTGTTCGAAAAGTGTATGTCACCTTTATTGTTGAGATTTCCGTATTCTTTTGTGACTGGCTCGCTTAAATTATGCCAAAGAGGTCGCGTTTTTTGGTTCTCAATTAGAGGTTTTTCCACTCCCGACAGGCGGTGACCGCTGAAAGACTAATTAGTATTGCCGTTCGATGAATGGGGATAACAATTCCATTGTCCTCCCCTCGCAGCGACTTTGCCTAATTTTAACGAGACTGCGAAAGCCATGCGTAATGAACCGCGGCGTATTTGCGTTCAGAATTTAATACAGCAGAGGAATGAGTAGGCAGTGGGCGTTGAAATACGAATGAACATGATCACATCAGGTGCGATCTCGTGGAACCGTAGAGAGAATAACTTTTTTTGATTCCCACAGCACACGAATGTGATACAGGGTGGTGAAACGCGTTTTGACACGGGGGGAACTGTGGAAGTCACAAAGTTACTCCCATTGCGGTTGAAATGCTAACTTGATCAGGGTGAATGGGGAGCTAATCAAGAGTGGACACCTTGAAGATTCGAACAAGTTCATTGTTCTCACGGAAATTCTCGAACGCAAAAATTTCAACGTCCCTCCGCCTAACTAACAGCGGGGTGATGGAGACAAATCCAAGCAATCGCAACGTCAG
The DNA here is from genome assembly GCA_011762765.2 of Rhinocypha anisoptera. NCBI lineage: Eukaryota > Metazoa > Arthropoda > Insecta > Odonata > Chlorocyphidae > Rhinocypha > Rhinocypha anisoptera. The sequence goes on along the minus strand of WURS02435995.1, from coordinate 2,135 downwards.
AATGGATTGAACCTACTGCGCCTGAGAAATTAGACATTCAGGCCAACGACCTCCTCCTAGGTGGCGGGGGATCTCTCCATTCCACTCAACCTTTCACCCCCTGGAGAGGACGGGAAGAAAGGGTTTTGGGTGCGAAATCTTTCGGGAGGCATGAGGAAAGCCCCGTTTAAATGGTTTGGAGGCTTATATACGGAGATGTAGGAGGGCGTACCCTCGAATGAAAGGGTGCAGTAATTCAGACGATGGAAGGGGGAAGGGAGGGAGGGCTTTTTGGGAGCGATAAGGGGATTGCGGGAGAGTGTGGCAGAGGCGGATGGCGACGAGCGGAGAACAGGTTGGAATTCAAACGGGGGCAAGGTGGGGAATGAGGTGAAGTCGAAACGAAGAGAAGAGAGGTGAAGGACGACAAGTCTAGGGTCTTCTTCGCATGATACGGACTGCTCCGTGTTATTTGCCGAAAGGGTGGGGGGTTAGTCGATGCCAGACGGGGATGCCAAAGTGAAAGCCACTTGAAGATCGTGATACCAACAGGTACCGCTTTAATCAGCTCGAGAGAGAGTGCTTCGTCGCCTCGTCTTCTGCTCTCGGATGAGCGCCTTATCGTTTTCTACTGACGCATGAAATAAGTCGTTTTAGATGATTTGTTTGTTTCTCGTAATTACAGAGGCGAACGGCGGAGTAACGAAGGAAGAGGAGCCGGATGAAGAGAAGAGAGAGAGTCAATCTCCGAAGAGAAAGGCAGGAGAGAAGGAAGAATGGGAGAGATGGAGAATTATCTCCACGTTCCCCAGTGTCCCTTCCCCTCCCAATCCATCCATCCGTACACACTCCCCTTCCTAGTTCTTTTTTTTCTCCGTTCACCCCTCCCCCCCCACAACCCTCGTTTTCCCTCCCCCGATACTCTCTTCCCCGGGCGGTTTACTGTTGTGTGCGTCGCCTCCGTGCCATTGTGTCAGACGAGGGGAACGAACCCAATTACGAGCGCCGACGGCGTGTGGGCGTTGCGAGGCCGGGGGTAGGGAGGTTCATTAAAGGGCGGGAGGGTAGAGAAGGGTCGGGTCGGCGGAGACGAGGGTGGTGCGTGGGCCAGTTGGGATTCGAAGCCGGGTGATTGGGGAATGGTTAGGTGGAAAAGGATCCTCAGTGGCGGTAGTGCCTAGCGTAGCTTCGGTTTCGTGGTGCGCTCGGCCCGATTGGAATGGCCGAATGGTTCTCGTCTCGACGTGCTTTCCTCGTTCGTCGCTAGACTCATTTTCTCTAAATCCCCGCCCGTTTTGCGAAATTAGCCGTGGAGTAATTTCTAGGCATTGTACGGAGACCCGTTTCACTATGTTAAGGCTGGGAAATGATGGTAGGGAATAATTTTTTTTCAGTGTTCGACGAGGAGTGTATTCTCTGAATAAGAGGAATTCAATCTGCCCAGGAGACCGCTACTCCGTGGAATTCCATAATAAAGCAATATTAACGTCAATTCCCTGTGTATTTCCACGAAATTGGAACAGAACACGAGGGGTTTCGACGGTTCGCAGTCGGTAAGGAGGTGATCACGATTACCGTCGAAACCGTTAGTGTTCTGTTTCAATTTTGTGGAAACGTACGGATAAATTGATGCCAATATTTTTTTAAGAGAAATTTCTTCGCCGTTTCGCACGGAGTTGATTCCGTTATTGGCTGGAGTAGAGCTATGAATTCGTAGTGTAACTATGTATATATATATAACTATTCGTAGTGTTGCACGATTCTTACGATTACCTCGTGAGGAATATCTTAGTTGCGCTCTCCGTTATAATAATCTCAACCGGCTTCGTTTTTCATCCTCCACTTCGAAATCATTCGGATTGTCTTGATTACCCCCCTCACTGCGTTCTTGCCGGTGGAAAAGAGGTCTTCCAGTGGCTGCGGAGTCGATTGAAAGGGAGGCAGAATGAGTAAAGTTGGGTAATGGTCGCACGGTCGTGGATATTGGGAGAGGTTTTTTAAGTGGTCGTCGATGGCTTCGGGACAAAGGAGTCTACACTCGAGTCGTCTTTATTTCCCCTACGTGATATCATGAGGGAGGGCGGGGGGTTTGTGGGGGGGGGGGAGAAGTGGGGGCGGAGGAGGTCGATCCTTTTCTTCCCCGGGATCGTCGTTTC
>WURS02435985.1:0-15369 GCA_011762765.2 Rhinocypha anisoptera | reverse complement strand
GCTTCTCAGGGTGTAGGATGTTCCCCCTGCTGTGACCCCGGTGGGTATTCCCCATCCCCCTCCCCCCCCCCCCCCCCCTCCGCCCCCCATATCTTGCATATAAGAGGGGGAGGGATATGTATGAGAATTGAATGGGACGGTTGCAGTGAGTTAAGATGGGAGTGGATTCCTTAGTGTGAGGTTAGTTTTGGACTTGACATAGTTACAGTTATAGCAATATGGGGACGCTGTCGTAGTAGAGATTGTGGCACCATCTCGCATGGAAGATTCACACCACAGGCCAGTGGTGTTTAGCCTTAAATAATTAATGAAGAGGATTATAGGAAAAAAGTGTAAACATAAGAAAAAAGATTTGTGAATTGCACTGAGACAGGCTAGTGAAGGAAATTGAATTGGGCCCATGGTAGATAATAGGGATATTTAAATTATACTGAAAAAAGGTTAATTAAATTAATTAAAAAGCTTAAAAGGTTAAGCTAGGGTACAACATTGTCCAACTCTTCTACATATGATATTTCTGGAGTGCCTTCAAATTTTCCAATAAGAAAAATTCTGTGATACTCATTGCCATGGAGTGCACTCACTTGGACTGGATGCCACTTCTTTCAGGTAAGATGACCACTCTCTAATCTTTCGTTTGGTCCAGTCCCTTATTATCAAGTTCCTAGGAAAAAGTTAATGGAAAAATTATAGCTGTTCATGCGTACAAAATGATGGGATACGTGAACATGGATGACTATTATTACAATCATAAATGTATCAATGTGTGTGAAGATATACTATAAACATAACTCAGAGCCACATCACAACTTCTGAATTTGAATAAATGTAAATTTTTTTAATGGCTACCTATCAGAAACATTAACTACATTAGTCAGTTTATTAATGAAATTTGTGGATGTGGAAAATAATGGAGATAAAATGGATGGGATTTAAGATATATGAAGAGGTTTAAGAGATATTAGGGGAGGATATAAAATTACTAGGAGAAATCAAAAGAAGACAGGAGTGGGAGAAATATTTAGAGGAGATGGAATAATGAGAGCATGTTAGAAAGTAAAAAGTGAAGAAAGGAAGTAGAGTGAGGAAAAAGATGGACATTTTGTTTGGCATGAAGACAGACAAGGAGTACTCTGGAGGTTCAACCTGTTTATTAGTAATTTTAAGTTTAAAGTAAAATAGGAAGTATTTATTGTAAGAGTAGTGAGGTAATTTAGTAATGATCAATAAAATCTGTAAATGTATTGATGGGTAGAACCTCTAATTATAAATAACTTAGTTTACTTGAATAATTAGTCTGTAAAAATTAATATTAGAAAAAGAAAAAAAGTGAAATTGTCCCATTCTGAAAAAAACCCTGCAAGAATGATACTTTCATACATAATTCAGAATTATTAGATTTATTACCGATCATAATTTGATGGTGAAAAAGGATTTCTTCAACCAAATGCAGGTTAAATTAATAATATTGTATTTATTTATTCTATCTCAATTAAAAAAAGGGATTCAATAGAATTAATGAAATAATAACAAAGATGTTTTTAAAATATTTTGCTATGTGTTTCATTCGGTTGATTGGTCTAAGGTTTTGATGATACTTTAGTACTGCGATTCCATATTCTTAACCAGATTGCTCCATGACTCAAAATGAATTCATTTTCCCAGAAAATATTAACTAATAACAAGAGGTAATTATGAAATAATGACATTAGCCATACACACTACCATTTTACTGAAGGCATTATGGCACTTCCAATGAGAGCATTAAATGATGTTATACCACTGAATGCCAAAGAATATCAAATTTGCATTTATTTTTTAGTTTAAAAAACAATGATGATGCTTCGTCTTTTATACAAGAAGAAAGTGTTAAAAAATCAATTTAAATTACAAATTAATATATGAGATCTTATTACTTCATACATAGTTCTCATTTGTCTGATAATTTAAATTTTTAGTGCTATTTTTACTGCTATTTCTTACTAATACATGTTTCTGAAAGGGAAGAGAAAGCTCCTTACCTTGAGAGATTCGTGATTTGCAGAGCAGTAGGCATCCCAGCTGCATATATCCCAGTTGAGACTTCAAATCCTGAGTCGAGGAGCATGACACCCTTTATGGAACCATCTGTGGGTCTTATGTAGCCAACACAGGTGTCCTTGACAAACATCCAGCGGTGCCTCCAGCCGCCACACGTATGATTAGTGAAGTGGTGACACCTATAATATAATACATACAAAGAGTAATCAGCAAAATTCATCATTACTTTGTCAATTGGCTCTACATTTCTCAGTAGATTTTGGATGGTTCCACCACTATCATGTAGTCCTCTTTTCCATCCTTTAATTCTCTTTTGTCCTTGAGCATCTATCTCCAATCATCTCCCAAAGTTACCCACTCCTCTTCTTGGGGTAGATCTCTCCTTGTTATTTCCGGAATTTGTTTCATGCACATGCCTTCAACATGGACAAACAAAAAAAACTTAAGTAATTTAGCATGCTTCACTCTAATTTCTCCATTAATTGGTACATTTGGTTCTTTGCAATAGTCCTCTCCCCACTCATTCCACTTGAAGCATGGCAATTTCCACCTATAACTTTATTTTTATTCACCGCCATGATTTTGTTGCATCGCAATATTATCATCTAATGATGGTACAATGCAGCAAAACCATGGACGTGAGTGAAAATATAGATTTAAGAGGAAATTGTCATGTTTAAGTTTCTCCTACCATGAACTATTTCTACAAAGTTATGCCTGAGACTGTTTCTTAATTCTGTAATCAGCCAGAATCTTTCAGAAGATGTCTTCTAGTAATGTATCTTTATTTTCCCCCATTTATGTACCAGTATCTGAGAGATAGGTGACAACTATTAATATTAGTATGTCACGTATGATATTATTTCGTTTTCTGTGTCAGTTTGGTAATTGAACAGGTGTAGATTTTTGAGATATGCACTGTTTCCCTGTCAAATAGTTTGCTTGATACATCATTGCAGATACAAAGATACCATACTGTAGATAAAAAGGATGACCAACTCTGAATAAACATTTTCCACTGACTGTAATGGAGTGAGATCTTCTTTTACTCTAAAAATTGAAAAATAATTTTCAATCCTCCAGAAAGATTTCATATGATTAAAAATTGAGTTAATATCCATAAATCCCTTTAAATATCCTTAGAACAATGATTATATTACTGGCCTTTCCATTCCTCAAATCCACACTGTAAGAACAGTAAATCTCAGGTAATAATGTCAAATTTCATAATTGAGTTTTCAAAATAAATAGCAAGTTTGGAAAAGTGGTATGAATTCATTCTAAATGAAATAAATAAAAGTGATTTAGTTATTCTTTACATTAGTGCAAAGTCTTCGTGAAATTTAAACATAAGTACTTATTTTTAGAGAAAACCAAAGTTATCAGTAGATAACAGAAAATGCTTAAGTCTTATGTATTCAGATCTTAAGGAAGCAGTTAGGTGACATTTCACACTATGTGCTCCATAATTATTATATCTTCCAACATACATCCGTTCAAATTATGGAAGAGGTAGACCAGTCGAGAAGGTGAAGAATTCATATTATGATTGGTAACTGAATAAATTATGGCAGATTAGCTATAAGTTTTGCTCCAATTGAAAACCCAAAAATGGAGAGTGAAAGAGCCAGGATTAAAAATTTGCATGTCTTAATTTCTTCCTTCATACATTCCTTGTCACTCTAGATAATCAATTAGTTATCCTGAAATACACAACACCCCCAAAACTTCATTTGGATAAACCTTCAATAATGACAAAATCACCTTGATAAAAAGTATTATAGACAATTATTTGCACCAGTTTCCAGTACATCACTTTATAATGCATCGTATAGATTATAGAGAATTAATAACAATTCATCCTGAAGGCATTCATATAAAATTTGACTTAACCCTTTCAATATATAAGAAAGAATTGAAACTTCCTCGTGACCTATCAAATAAAATTTATATTTACACATCACTATTTGAATTAAATGACAATTCCACATTAGTGACATTAAATTTTTATAGAACCCACCCATTACTTATTTATGGGTTCATTTTTATTGAATCCTCTGTATTTCCCTTCAGGTGGATTAATTGCTACTGATTGATTTTCCACTGATTCTCCACAAGCAAAATGGATTGCTAGCTCTAATGTGCAAGGAAGTTTCAAGTCTATTTCAAGTATTAACCAGTAGGTAGATCAAGAGAAATATACGAGTATAGATGGAAAGGGCAAGAGAGCTGGGTTTCTTTGAAGGTCACTCACCTGACGCATATGTCTTGGTTTAGCAGCCCACAAAAGTTACAACCAGTCCTGCCAGGCTGCGTGCTGCCTGTTCTCTTCTGCACCATTCCCTCCCTTCCCTTGCTGCCAAGTCCATGTACAAATGACAAATTGCTAACCTCCATGAAGTACAACTGGATATGAGAGAGAGATAGTGACATGTATGATTTTACAATCATAACCACTCAATATTGTTTCACCACTCAACATTTCAATATGTTTGGCAGCAAAGAAGACATAAAAAAAACATAGTAGCATACTTCTTTATTCAAGGTCATATTATATTTTTAGACGATATACATTTTGGAGTCACTTAATAACATATTAAACAGTAATATTACTATTTGAAACTATTTAAACAAATTAAACTGCATGACATCAAAGAAAAATTTATGAAGAGGCTGCATGAAAGAAGATTTCATTTCATGAGCTGGTAGATGACTAGGAAAAACATTTCCATAGGTCTCAACCAACTGGAATTATATCATTTACAATGCTAATATACTACAGCACTAAGTGATGCAATTGTCACATGAATACAATTCTGGGATTCAATGCTATGTGCAAGTTACTGAAATGCTAAGTGATTAATATATATGAGAATAAAATTCTATTATTTTCCTCACTTACTTCATCTATTCATATCTTTTCACATCTACTTTCAAACTGGCAATGTTAGGATGAGGAGCAGGGGTCTTAAATTCTGCCCTTGAGTTTCTATTTGCCCTGCTGAGGTTAAAAAAAACACAATTTCATGTTGATATTTTCTCAAATTAAAAATTTAACAATGATACATGTTATTACTGATAATAAATACATTCATAAGTAATACTAAAATATTATATGCTCATTTCTGCAGAGGCCATTCATGCATTCTATATTTTGGTGTAGAATCAAATCTGGATCAAAAATAATGACAATAATAATAAATCTCCAATACTATTGAAAAAAATCATTTCCTTTAATTAAGGAAAAACTCAAAAGTTTTATATGTGCAAAGTGTAAAGGTGGGGAAGGAAACTACCACGGGGACTATCTTTTTCATGTGGCTACAATCCTCTAAACCAGGTCATGGTTTGTCCCATTTAGCAGTATCAACAGATAAGCATTAAGTAATAAGCAATACACAATACATATGAATTTTACTTGCTCATTGATTGAGTAATAATTATAAACCTAACCACTACAACCTATTATTTAAATTAGGCTTCCTTGTAAAGTATGAATAATTTATGTATAATAAGTTGCATCAAATTTGTAATGTTGGAAAACAGGATTGCATAGTCAAAATGTTACCTTAATAATAAAACTCTACAATAATTTAGGAATTATTATTATGAATGTAGTGGGAAATTAAAAAACTTATTCACAATTAAAACTCAATACCATTCTTCACAAACTGACCTGCTATGAAGTCAATGATGTCACTAAAGCTGGGACCACCTCATCTGGATAATTTATGGTGAGCCACATGACAACCATTGAGTGATGATTATGTTTGAATAGAGGAGAATTGCTGCAAAGCAGGCCTCCTTGATCACAAGAGCAAACAACAGATAAGCCAGTGATATACTCACGGTTTCATGGTGGTTGCGGTAGAAGTTGATCCTTAGCAGGTTACGTAGGTACTCCTCCAGTTGTTCAATTCGGTGCTCTATATGTTCATAGGGGAGAAGGGCATCAGGCTTACTAGGAAACCGTGGCAAGGCCCCACGACTGCGATGGCTCACACCACTGCCACTATCCGTAATTTCCATACGGAAACTTGTACGGCGCTCACGGTGGTTCTTGGTAGGGAATGGAACATTGAGGCTGGCACGAAAGAGTCGCAGCTGACGATGGAGGCTCTCAAAGTGCTTATAGCGGCGGTTGACGGTCCAAGAGAATCCACCATGGCGGAATTCGATTGTGTAGCTGGAATATACACAATTATCAATTGAGTCTTGCAGCAAGCTTAATGACTGGTTCTTACTTGTACCATAGAATTTGCAGCATTGAAAAAGCATCCTCTGCATCCCCCTGACCAGCACACCTCCACTTCTAATATTGGTATATCCTCATTAAATATTTGGCTTCAAATCAAATCTGACAGTTATGAAAACCCAATTCTTTATAATTCTACAGTACAAAAATGGCAAAGGAATTGGTCTGACAGATGTATATAGAGTATCTAGTATATATATACCCATTTTGTTAGAAATAGATGTCTGAAATTTCCAGGTCTTAAATGCCTAAAATTTCTAACAAATCTCTTTGTTGCATCTACATATTATTATCATTTAAAACACCCTCACCATACTTTCACAATCAGCATCTGGGTTTGAAGCATCCTTTTAATGAAAACTGAGACATTTCATTTAAATCATTTTAATGTTATTTATTGCAATATTTTATGCTAAAATTCTGCTTACCTTTGCAATTTTCATTTATTTATTGCCTTCCCAAAAAATAACAATTATATGGAGTAACAATTTCATTGATGAAATGGCATTCCGATATAATACTATGCCATGCAATTTCTCTCAGGGTAGTATAGTTGCCACATGATGCTCTAGCCTTCAATCATTGCTCTAGAATATGTGCTTTCTACCGATCAGGGCATAGAGGTCATCAGTAAAGATCATGAGAAACTAAAATTAATTACTGGAGGGAAATAATGATACCTTCCAATCTCTACTAGTAAACTTCTTTTTACCAATGGAGCTGACAAACATCTTAATTTGCCCCTCAATAATGGTTAAATGCCCAGTAAGCTTGATATAATGAATTCCATGTTGAGTAATACTGATGAACATGAATGTCTCAAATTCTATAACAGACCTAAAAGACTCAAAGAGAAAGAGTAGTGAAATTGCACGAAATAAAAATTTTAGTCCTTAAAAAAATACCAAGTGTGTGAGTCCAGTTCATCTATAGGGACAACCATAGATTCGGCCTGAATCTCTTAAACTAAAGCATATGAAACATGGTTTAATGTTCAAATATGAGATGTATATATTTATGCCTCAGTTTACTGGCAGTTATTACGTTTTACTTCAAATAATGATATAATTATATTTATTTTCCAAACTCCATAATTCTTGTGCCAAAAATATAATTTACTATCTTGCACTGTAAATAAAATTCACTGAGGAGGGAGCTTGGTGGAATTCCCAGTAAATAATTCCAGTTTTGATATTTGGTACATATATTTTCACAAACAAATTTACCAGAGCACAACTGGTTTCGATGATAATGGTCAACATCCAGACAATGACGATTCATCAAACCATCAACCTATGTATTTTGCAACTTCTCACAGATCCCGATAAAAATTTCATTAACCTCCATTTTGAGAGAAATTCTGCATTCATACCTACAGAATTTAAAACTTCTTGTAGTTCACTAGCTTGCAGCTGAAACTGTCCATGGACATTGCAAACAATTCTGTATAAAGTTTAACTCTGGAATTTTTATTTTTTTTCTTTAGAGTTCACTTAGTTTAGATCTGCTGAAGATGTTTATAAATCTTATCTCTTCCCATATCTCTTGGCAATGTCCTTAGGGATGACCCTAAATTAACATTTTTAATTCAAAACAAAACACTACATTTTATATGCAAGGCACATAAGATAGCAAAGTACTATTTAAAACACTGGGTCTCATTACTGTATCATTAGTCTACGTTTTCTGCATACATACATTTTTCAAGCATCATGGTTTATGTAAAACTAAATACAGATCCTTTTATTAAGAACAATAATTATTACAATTGCAAATTAAATCAAAGATTTCATGATTGAATAATTAGCTATTTATGTTACCTAGGGTCCATATTGATGTGTTTTAAAGTTACATAATGCACTTCCACCTTAAATTAAAGGCTTAATGGTCATGGTTGGAATGAAATAATATCATACTTTTCCACATTATTTATTTGTGGTATGACATGTTTCACTATATTATGGCATCGTCAGGTTTGATGATACTGTAATACCATTAAATAAAATCTTGGGAAAAGTACAATATTCTTTCATTCCAACCATGAATATTAATAACTTCCAAGGAGTGGAGCCTGAAGTCGTCAACTTTATTTATACTTCAACTATATGATAATTTCAATCAATTAACAGCTACACATGTTCTTTCTTGGGATATGTCTATGAAATTAGGATAAGTTACATTCTTAAAAATCATGTAGTTATTTATTTATACTATATGACATTTACATATTATTTAAGCTAAGCAATATCTCTAGGACAGAGCAAATATTATTTTATGCATTAATCAAGTTTAATGGAAGGTCTAAATTTCTTACAGAGGGAGTTAAAATCATATATTACTTAAATTTCAATTAGATTTCCATGAAATTCTTCCCATACAATCTGGGCTCATTGGTGCTCTTACTGAAGACTCATATTCCAATAAACTTAACTCAAATGAAAATAAATCCATGGTATGTACTCACAGATTGGGATTGAGGAGGTGAATGGTGACATTTCTCTCAAAGTTGATAATTTTCACTTCTATTTCCTTGTTTGGTATGAAGACCTTCCTTTGAGGAGATTTGAACTTAACTGCTGGCTTATGGATAGTATGGAAAGGGATGACCACTGAATCTACAACAAAATAAAAATTATTAAGCCACATTCAGTTCAACATAAATGAAACAACTTAAAAGGAATAAAATAAACCATACTCTGCAAAAAAATGTGATTGAACAGCAATCTTTAATGATTTGAAATTATAGATACATAATAGGTAAGTACTTTTTGAGCAGTTCACAAATTCCGTTATTTATTTTGTATGATGATTTTCTAATTATTCTAGCAGATCAAATTCCATTCATTCTTCTGACATATCTCAAAATGATGTAGAGACACAATGCTGTGAACTGTTCACTAAAGAGGCCTTTCATATGCTAGTAAAGGCAATGGTCAAGTTTTTACATCATTCTTCTTTGTGGTCAGTATGTGGCAAGTTATATTAAGTGATAACAAAATCTTAATAAACAACATTATCATAGTATTATTTTCATTTACAGGGTGCTTTGACGGCTTTAGTCATTTCACATCTCTTCAAATCGTAGTAAAAACCATATTGGACAAACAACTCCCATACCCTGGGCAGGACTTGAACCAGCAACCTTTGGGTTACCCGGCGGGTTCACTACCCTCAGGTTAACCCGTCTGGCACACACAACATTATATGCTAGCCCATTTGTAATAAGAGGCCTAGAGAAGACCATAGTATGACATAGTGTATTCTTTAGCATCACATGATGGGCTCTCCAGTCCAATGATAATGTTCTCCTTACAATAACAAAGTATTAAATATTATACTACTGAAGTGACTGGGAACTCAGTATTCAGAGCATTAAGTGTTCCCAATCACCAGCTTCTCCTTTCAGAATGTTGAAGGTAGAAAGATGAATCAGGTATAAGAAACCAACAAAGACAAGGTTTTTTTTATTAGATCAAGTCAAACTCTTTGGCTCAAATGGCAAATATATTAGAATTTCCAGACACCAACTAGGTCATCATAGGGAGTTTTAACTCTCCATACTTTCTGATTAATTCTTTGGCATTAAAATGTTTTAATTTTAATCTTAGTATGGCAAATAAAAATTAATAACTATTACAAAAATCAAATAATTTTACTACATTTTCCATAAGCCCCTTTAAAATAGTCTACAAATATTTTTCATATTTTCCTCGGTTTTCATTAATTTTTGCTGATATTTTCAAGCATGAAGTCTTCCAGGTTTCAGCATTACTTAAAAACAGTGCTAATTAAAATTGTTAACAGATTCATCATATGAAGTAATTGAATTTTTTCTGTCTTTAGCAACTATAAAGGTATATCTTACTTTAGAATTACATGAATTAATTTAACGAGGCAATACAATGAATCCCTATGAAGGAATGAGTCTTTTCCCTCATTGCAACATTTACCTTAAATATGGTGTTGGATTTCAACCAATGTCCATTTCCTTTATGTGTGTTTAAATGAAATGGATTTCTCATTTTGTGCGTTTTACCTACATTGCCACAATACACACTTCATGGTTTCCTTGAAAGTTGGGGACCAATTTCTTTTCATTAGCAATAAATTTCTGAACAAAGGATAGAAGGAAAGCGGTATCTGGAGCAGTAACCGCGTGCAGTAACGCTGAAGAGCTCCCACAAGACTCGAAATTGCTTTGAGTTACATAGAAAATTAGGATATGTGTAGTTCGTGTATGAGGATTGGCATTAATGCGACCTCAAAAGATAACCAATTTCTAATTTCCCTTTAGCACCGAAACAGAAATACATTCCAACTATGTTTGTACGTTAACAACAGATACATTACATTCCATTATGTCAAGACTAATTAACGATCAATTTGCGACCACAGGTATAGCGGTTTATAAAATAGGCATAAGGTTTGAAAAATGATAAAAGGCGTTCCATCAAATAATACTGAGAAATTTAAGGGCACTCTTGGAAAAATAAGCAACGATTTAATTAAGTTTGCCATGTATTGTCAGTTAAATGTGTATAAGTGAAACCTTACCTGGTTCATCTGTGTCCAGCTTATCATCTAGGTTTACTGGTTCATCATTTACACCATCAAAATACGGAAATGCCAAGGACTCATCATAGTCCGAATCAGGAGTAGTGGGCTCCTTCATTTCAGATAGCCCTCCATTGCTAACCGAGGTATCTGTCATTTTAGGCACAGGAATAAGGCTCGGCTTCCTGAACAGGAAACGTATATATTCATGGAATAAAAAAATAGTCATAATTAAATTAATGCTTAACTTTGATTTACAAATACAGCAACCCGTGTATAAAAACGAAAAACATACCGCTATAAGAGTACGATGATAAATATTAAAGGGCCAGAATCCTAGAGAGCGTTTAATCGTTCATCAAATCACACATGGCAAACTGACGAATCATTTTGATCATTACGTCAATATCACCCAAGATGATGTATGACTGTATGTCGTGGAACACGAATCCAACTGCCACCACGACGTCCAACGCCATAAGCCCAACCGACAACAACCAAATACCCCGTTGGGGGCGGGGCTCAACCAGTTTGTAAAAGTTTGGCCTCAGTAGAGCCACTGTATAAGAACTATACGGAACACAAGAATACCGAAATCTCCCGAAATTAAAATGCCTCGAAAGTTCCAACCTGTAGTGGAATGATGGGGATGTAGCACATTTAAACGCAAACCGTAAGATCGGTTAGAACCAAAAAGAATAAAATGACATTCAAGCGAGGTCAATTACAAAGGTAGGCGCAACAGAGACAGGAATGTTTTCGTCACTTATATATCTGTAATGCATATCTCTCATTTTTTTTATTTTTACAAGTCAGCGAATTATGAAAATTCCAATAATCCACCTCGATGCCGCTTGAGAAAAAATTAGTTTTTCACTTTTTCCATTTAAAACGGAACAAAATAGTTTCAAGCATTAAAAGTTTTACATCTTGTGGCATAAACGACGAAAAACTATTCATAATCACTCAATCTCTTTTACAGATGTCAGTGCAAAATCATATGTTACAAGACCGTGTAATATACACGGCCTTGATATGTTAACATCTATAGAATGAGTTAAAGTGATAAAAATAAAAACAAACTAAAGACATTCATGACCATAAATTTAATAGGTTTTCCTTGTTTTTTGAAATTCTAGTTACTTTTGATATTCGTTTTATCAGGCATTATATTTTTACCTAAATATTTTTATCGATTGAGGTTCCATCTACTGACCAAAATAAGAGCTCCCCTGTCCCCCGCGGAGAATCATTTTAAATCATAAGACATAAGCATTCAATTGTTAGAAAATTTGTTCATGACATATACATTTACAGAAGAGTATCACAAGAACTAGGAACAACATTTTACACCGATATATGCTTGAAAAGGGTGTTAACGTTTAAGAGACTTTCAATTTCAGATCAGAATGATTCAGTTAATTATCAGCCAAATGAAGAGTTTAAAATAATTAAGAAAATGCACAAAGTGGGCCAATGTCACAAGTATGCAAAGGAAATAATTGTGTTAATGGGAAAAGAACTTTTAAATAGGCAGGTGTCCGTAGAAAACAAAGAAATAAACTTATCGTTTTGATTAAGTAGCTGGGACCAAAACCTATATTTCCTAATAGCTAGAACGACAACACCCATGAATCCATTCGCAATTTTTTTTTACTTTTATCGGTACTATTGAAAAACTGTCGAATCACCTGCACAGCTGTTTAACTTTCTCATAGAAAGTTTCTATTCCGTAAAAACTGCAGAAACTAAATATATTGATGCTGAGTGTTTTTCATACACATTTGACTATTATCTATTGGGTAAGCTCTACTCTAACCCATCAAACCGAGATTCGGGAGTGTCGTATACTTGTATTTCATAATAGATGGAATTGTGGCTGTCGTGAAATATTCTTAAATATTTTGACATGCCTAATCACCGAATTCCATGTCCAATAGCTTGCGACTACGCAGATTACTTGCAATGCAAAATAACTAGTATTCGAACTCTAAACGTGTTTCATAACTTGAAAAGAATAAAAAATAAATTCTATTCGCTCAAGACCCCATATCATCAAGAAAAGGCATGGTACTACCATGCCTTTGACTCTGACAGGAAATATTAACATACCATTGCGAGCGGTGTTCAGCTGACCTTGAGGGTGGAGAGCAGTCGGAGGTCATCGAAAACTTTCACGAAGCTTAACGTGTGGAACGAGTCGGCACGATAGCCGACTGATAATTCGATCAATTTGCCGAAAACAAATGGGCTTCTACCATTCTTCCTTTATTCCTACGACCACAATTTCTCGTGACTCAAGAAGTGGGCAATGGCATCGATGCGTGGGATTCTTTTGATATGATGTGGGCGTGAACCACAAAATCTTCATGATATATGAAATGATTACATAAACCTCGTGGAAACTACTAAAAAGGTGTTTCGATGCGGTAAAAGTACATCGTGAAACATATAGAGTGAAATATGTGAATACGTGACTTTCGCAACGTGAAGCTTGAACAGGTTATCTTTAGAAGAGCAAATAATTAGGCAGTGTTTATGCCTTTCAAACAAAGACTGGGATAATTCCATTGTATGAGGGTACGTGAAATATTGGATAGGTGTCCAGTTTTTGGGCAGAAAGACCTGTTCATTTATAATTGACGTTAATGTCTTAGATATGGAGGTTCGAGCTGACGTTGAAGGCAAAATCCCACCACAAAAACTGAGAAAAGAAAACTGTTATAAGGTAGAAACGGCGGATGATCCGGGGCAAGATTTAAATCAATGTGTTCCTGTGTCCTCTGAGGTAACAAGGAGCCTGTAATCACAACAGGTTAATACCCATTACCAAAATGCAAGGCATCTTATTATTTTGGGCATCATTCTTCGCTTGAGAATGGTCTTTAGGATAAAAACCACAAAAACATTAACTACAAGGTATCAGTGGATTGATTTCTAAACTGTTTAGGCAATGGAAATTATTTATTGATTTATTTTCGGCCATGTCGCCATCGACCAGGAATTTCGAGCTTCAGAACTTTGCATATTTATTGTCATTTGGGCAGATTATGAAATATTACACCACCGAAGAGTTTTAACGCGTCTACTAATTGGGTGTTGTAATTCTTATTTCTAGAAATTTTTTTGCGTTATTTTCATCAATTTTTAAAATGAGAATAAATGACCAATTTGATTTTATCGTATACAATTAAGTCTCGTAAAAACACCCTAAGTTATGGAGGAAACTCTGATTAAAGAAGGTTCTCTTACAGGTTGGGGGAAGGTGGTAGGGGGTGGCTGCGATTGACAATGGCCAGTATCGCATAGGAACAGGACACCCCTCGATGACTAATATGCTAGAAATCATTCTAATATTCATTAACAACAGATTTATAATTCATTATTTGTGTGTAGGTATGCGTGTTAGTGAAACTGACACCATGTATTATTTTCCTGAAATTCTTAAAACATAATACGAGAAGAATTGCTATTCGGAAAAAAAGAGTTTAGATAAATCGATGCAATTAGAAAGAGCAGTCATTGCTCAAATGCACATTCAAAACATCTTTCTAATTCAGTAGAAGTCTTGGGATTATTGTAAATAGAAGATATTAATCCAAGAGGAACATATAGGTAAACAAAACAACCATATTTTTATGACATAAACTAGCATAAACATGTATTATGTTCCTTCATAATGGAAAATTGTGTTGTGTATCAGAATTATGTCTATGCTTTTACATTCGTCTCACTCGTGGTTCCCAAAGTGGGCGCTATAAGGGGAATAGCGATTTAGTCAAGGAGTCTAAATTTTATGATCGTGGAGGCGTTGGGTATACGTATAAGGAACCAAGGGGGGCAGTGACTTGAAAAAGGTCGGGAAAAACTGATCTACATCATGGTTTATTTTAATTAGAGAAATTTTTCTGAGAAACTGTTACTACACCTGCAATCTTTACATACATGAGCAGGAAAATAGATTAGCATATGAACCCCTTCATCTACGAGTAAATATCTAAGTATCGAATTCCTACGGAAGAAATCCCTTAGTGTTGATAGGTTACCCAAGGAACTGAGAAGCTACCAACATCTATATCAAACCTGTCCAAAATAGCCCCACCACTTGTAACATCATGGTGAAAAAGAAATAGGAAAATTCGGGGTGGGGAGAGAGGGTTAGCCTGGTGGGTAGCATGCTCGCCAGTTAACTCACAGGTCAGGTTCGGGTCCAGCCCAGAGCATGGGTGTTGTGTTTGTCCAGATGGGTTTTTTCTATGATATAAAGAGGTGCTAAATGACCATAGCCGTCGATGCATCCTATAAACACAAATACTACTACTACTCGGCGCGCACAGTGGGACCAAATCCCAAAAAGGTGACCAAAAATATAAATTTAAGTGAAAACGCTCTAAAATCAATTTCTTAGAGGCCACCAGTGTCAATTCGACCCCAAAGTGCTATATGTGGAGAACAAGGGGAAGAAACTAGACGCCCTGGAACAATTAGAAATAATCCAACAAAAAATTAAAAACAAACCC
>WURS02435975.1:0-15372 GCA_011762765.2 Rhinocypha anisoptera | reverse complement strand
AGAAAGAGGCAGAGAGGGAGACAGAGATAAAAAAGAGGCAGTGAGGGCGAATTAGGAAAAGAATGCGGAAGAGAGTCAGATAGAGGAAAAGAGGGAGACAAAGGAAAAGAAAGATGCAGACAGGAAGAAAGAGGAAATACGAAATGGAGAGAGATATAAAAAAATATAGATTGCTAATTGAAACGAGATATAAAGAGATATAAATAAACTGAAATTTATGAAAATTGATTTGAAGAAGTAGTAAGAGAAATAGATAGAGAAATAGAGGCAGTCAACTTATAAATAGGAAAAATACAGAGGTAGCAAAAGATGGTATTGATAGAGAGATTGGGAATCAAAGTAGCTTCTGCGGATAGGGAGATAGGAGAAGAGTGACAAACAGAAATAGAATAACAAGAAAGCAGACATATACGAAAAGGAGTTAAAGATGGAGAAAGGGAGAAGAAAAGAAAGAGAGGGAAGGGGAGAGTCGAAGGGAGATATAGAGGAATACATGGAGTGAGAGACAGAGAAAAGAATGGATTAAAAGAAACTCACGGAGAGAGAGACGGAGGAATCAATCAGAGAATAAGATTAGGAGACGAAGATACGGAGGATAAAGATTGGAAAACAGTGGCAGAAGATAGAGGAATAGAGAGATAGAGAAAGAGAGGGATAGAGAGAAAGAGAGGGATAGATACCCAAAGGTAGAGAGATAGAGTGACAGAGTTAGAGAGATAGAGGGAGAAATATAGATATGGAAAGAGAGATGAGGGATAGAGACTGAGATACAGATTAGAGATAGAGATATAGGGTTATGATGATAAAGAGATAAACATTGAGAAAAGAAGATAAAGAAGGGAATTAAGGAGTTAAAAATATAAAAAGATAGTGGGATAGACAATGGGAGGAATTGAGAGAGAAATAAAAGAGAGAGGCATAGATATAGAGGTATATACAGATAGAGAGAGAGAGAGCGATAGCGTGACAGAGAAATAGAGATAGAGAGATAGAAGTAGAGATAAAGAGATAGAGAGAGATAGAGAAATAGAGAGATTGAGATAGATAGAGGTGTAGAGAGAGATAGAGAAATAGAGAGATTGAGATAGATAGAGGTGTAGAGAGAGATAGAGAAATAGATAGATTGAGATAGTAAGAGGTGTAAAGAGAGATAGAGAAATATGAGAGATTGAGATAGATAGAGGTGTAGAGAGAGATAGAGATATAGAGATAGAAATATATATATATATAAATAGAGACAAGGATAGAGATAGAGAGATGGATATATATATAGAGAGAGAGATAGAAGGATAGAGATAGAGGGATCGAAAGATAGAGATAGAACGGTTTGATAGAAAGATAGAGGTAGAGAGATGGAGATAGAGATAGAGACACAGAGAAATGGAGATAGAGAGATAAGATAGAGAGATAGAATAGAGATATAGATTAGAGAGATAGAGAAAGAGAGACAGAGATAGGGAGATGGAGGTAGAGAGAGATAGAGAAATAGAGGTACAGAGAGAAAAATAGAGATAGGGATAGAGAAATAGAGAGAGAGGGATAAGATAGGGATAGAGAAATAGAGAGAGAGGGATAAGATAGGGAGGTAGAGAGATTGAGAGACAAAAACAAGGAATAGTAAGACAGAGACAGAGAAATAGAATTGAGAGATAGAGAGATATAGTAGGAATGGTTGAGAAGGAGAGATATAGATAGAGAGATAGAAGGATAGAGATAGAAGGATAGAGATAGAGAGGTAGATAGATTGACACACAGGGAGATGGAGAGATGGAGAGATAGAGAGAATAAGATACGGAGAGAGATAGAGATATAAGAGATATTGATACGGCGATAGGGAGGTAGAGATAGAGAGATAGATTTAGAGAGATGGAGATATAAGAGATAATGATAGAGAGATAGAGGTGGACAAATAGGTATAGAGATATAGAAAAAAGAGAGGAGTTAAGAAGTATAAAGATAAAGAGATAGGGATAGAGAGATATAGATGGAGAGATCGAGGGATAGAGAAAGAGTTATAGATATAGAAATAGAGATATTGAGATAGAAAGATAGAGATAGAGAGATGGAGATAGAGATAGAGGGATAGAGATAGAGAGATAGAGAGATAGAGATAGAGATAGAGAGATAGAGATAGAGATAGAGATAGAGAGATAGAGATAGAGATAGAGATAGAGATAGAGAGATAGAGATAGAGAGATAGAGAGACAGAGATAGAGAGACAGAGATAGAGAGATAGAGAGAGATAGAGAGATTGAGATAGAGAGATAGAGAGATTGAGAGATGGAGAGATAGAGATAGAGAGATAGAGATAGAGAGATAGAGATAGAGAGATAGAGATAGAGATAGAGAGATAGAGATAGAGATAGAGAGATAGAGAGATACAGAGATAGAGATAGAGATATAGATAGAGAGATACAGATACAGAAATAGATATTGAGAGAGCGATATAGAGTGAAAGAGATAGAAAGATCGAGCTAGAGAGATCGAAAGTTAGATATAGAGAGATCGAAAGTTAGATATAGAGAGATAGAGAAAAATATATAGAGGGAAAGAGACATTGAGATAGAGAGAAAGAAATAGAATGGTAGAGATAATCAGATAGAGATGAGGAGAGAGATATAGAAAAATATAGATACAGAGAAGGAGTTGTAGAGATGGGGAAATCGAAAGATAGCGATAAAGAAACAGAGATAGAGCAATAGAGATTTAGAAATCGAAAGATAGAGATAAAGATATTGAGATAGAGGTTATAGATAGTCATTTAGAGAGATAGAGATAGTGATGGAGATATTGAGATATAGAGTTAAAGATATAGAGATAGAGAGATATAGATAGATTGATAGATATATAGCGATAGAGATTGGTAGATAGAGATGTAGAGATAGAGATAAAGACTTATAGATTTAAAGAGAGATATATATATATATATAGCTACATTTAAATGGGTATAGAGATGGAGATAGTGAGATAAAAATAGAGAGATGGAGATAGTGATATATAGAAAGAGAGAGAGATATATATATTTATGGAGAAACAGACAGAGAGAGCCGAGATAGAGGTGAAGATAGAGTGATGGAGATAGTGATATATAGAAAGAGAGAGATGTATATAAATGGAGAAATAGACAGATAGAGCCGAAATAGTGATATATAGAAAGAGATATATATATATATTTATGGAGAAATAGACAGACAGAGCCGAGATAGAGGTGAAGATAGAGTGATGGAGATAGATAGATACAGATAGAAAGATAGAAATATATAGCAATAGAAACATAGATTGAGAAATAAAGAGATAAAGAGACCGAGAGATAGATAAAGAGAAATAATGAAGGAGAGATAGAGATAGACAGATAGAGATAGATAGATTGAGATAAAAAGATAGAGAGTTAGAGATATATAGAGATAGAGATGAAGAGATAGAGAGATATAGATATAGATAGGGAGATAGAGCTATAGAGATCGAGATAGAGATAGGAGATAGAGATGGATAGATGAGATAGAGAGATAGAGATAGGAGATGGAGATGGATAAATGAGATAGAGAGATAGAGATAGGAGATAGAGATGGATAGATGAGATAGAGAGATAGAGATAGGAGATAGAGATGGAGAGATGCGATAGAGATAGAGAGATATAGAGATACAGACACAGAGGTAGACATGGAGATATAGAGAGATAGAGATTAAAAGACAGAGGTAGACAGATAGAGATGGAGAGATAGAGATAGAAAGATACATAGATAGTATTGTAGAGATATAGAGAAAGTGGGATAGTGAGACAGCTTGAGATAGAGAAATGGAAATAGGGGGATTGAGTGATCGAGAAAGAGAGATGATGATATAGAGATAGAGATTGAGAGATAGTCAGTTGGAGAGATAGGATATAGATGGACATATCGAGATATTAAATTAGAGATGGAGAGATAAAGATAGAGATATATTGATAAAGATAGGGAGATAGAGATAAAGAGTTATAGATAGAAAGATAGAGATATCGAGATAAAGAGTTACATTTAGAGATATATATAGATGGAGATAGTGAAAAATAGAGAGATGAAGAGAGAGATAGATAGATATAAATCGAGAAATACCGAGATAAAGAGATAGAAGTAGAGGTAGAGAGATAGAGCGATAGAGATCTAGATAGAGAGTTATATATTGAGAAGAAGTTTAGCGAGGAATGAGAATTGGGTTTATAAATAGATAGTTATAATATTGAAAGAATAGAAATCATAAAAACTGAAGAAACATCCGTCTTCGTGCGCAATGGTGTGTCAAAGGCGGTGAATAAAAATTTGGTAATCATTCCTAAGTGCTCACATACATTAATAGCTTGCTCTTGGAAGTACTTTCATGCGGGAACATGACAGGGTTCATGCAGAAAAATGCTGAAATTGAGAGAATCAATCAAACAAACACATGTCAGCATGAATGCAATATTAATACGTATAACAAATCCCGTTCTCTTCATACTCTATACACATGGGTTCACATCTATTTTGTTATCTCTCAAGTAAAAATCATACAAACTAAATATTATAAATAAATTGTTTTTTATCTGTAGATTCTACAATTTATTTCCTGAGCCATTCTTAGTCAATTTTATCTGGTTTTCTGTTTCTGATCAACTAGTGGCTCCCAACCTAACTTTTAAAATAAAGCCATGATACTGCCATGGTGATCATTAAACTACATTCATCTAACCATTAAACAGCCTACCTGCACTACATTATAGTATGTATAATTGTAAAAGTAGATCAGTTTACAGGTATAGACAGAGTGGCTGGGGAGAGAGAGGGGGGGAGAGAGAGAGACGGAGAGAATTGGAGATTGAGAAAGAGATTAACACTGATGGATATAAAGATAAGAGATAGATAGAATGACACGGATGGGGGCGACAGAAATATGGAATATTATATAATTATATATTAAATTATATAGTACGAAAACAACAAAAAATTCATGCCAAAACATTTTTTTAAACTCATGCAGATGCATACAAAATTCATTCAAAAATTCATGCACAAACATTCATTAATTCATACAAATGCATTCAAAAACTCAAGCAGAAACATACATAATGTCATGCAGAAACATTTAAAAATGCTAGTGCAAAAACGTTGATAAACTCATTCGCTTTCGATCGCGATTTCTTCCCTTGTTATGGAAGAATGACATTTTAAATTTAATCCGTCTTACAGCCTATCTCACTGATTTTGAGCACGTGATCTGATCTACCGCGGGAATACGTGGTTTTTGGAATTTGTCTTCAAGTAGTACAGGAATAGAGAGGGAGAGATAGGTAGGGAGTTAGATAGAGCTAGAGAGGTAGACCAGAATGATTCAAATCGACACGCCCGAAATAAGACACTGGGACGTCGGCTCCAGAGGACGCCGGCCATTCGCTAGGTTCACACAACTTGAGGAGAACATTCTTCCGTGCATACTCACGCATAATTCTTATACCGAATAAAATAATTATTTTAATGCAGACATTTTGCGATTAATTTATATTTTCTAGATATTCGGGAACTTTAAGGTGATTGTAGGACATTTTAAGGCATGCAATCGTGCCAATATTTACCACCAAAACGATTGTTTATGTGCAAAAAATATTAATGGCTAATAAAAATTTTATTCATTAGGAAAAATATTGAGTGACTGCGGGGAAATTCAGGACGCTAGCAAAATATCCGAGAAATTCGTGGCGCATTACGCTAATTATTCTCTTCGTGGCTTCGATGATGTGGCCTGACGGGAAAACTGACATTTTGAATGCATTGATCCTACAATCGACAACCCTTATTACATTTATATGACATCATCAAGCATAGCGTGAACGGGTTTGTATAGCCTGGTCGAAAAGCAATCTGCCTTTACGTTTTATTGTGAATTTGATCAGAATGAATCCTTTACCTCCTCCCCCCCCCCATTTACCTCGTGGCAGTGTTAGGTTAAAGACGAACCGACCTAGTGGCTCACTTTATCATCAGATAATAGAAAGAAAGGGAAAGATTAAAGAGAGAAGTGGAGATATTATATTCAAAACTTCGAAATGCACTGCGTGGCTCCGCAAGAAAATGAAAGGGCGTGCGGCAGGGATAACTACATTCGGGGAATGCATCTTCTAAAAATAAACATGCACAATTATTTGGTGCTAAGAAAATAACATGCATGAAAAGGATTCACTACTCAGAGTTATACAGAAAGATTGAGAGGGGAGGAGCGAAAGAGGAAGAGGACGACAAGCGAGAGGAGGAGGAGAGAAAAGGAGGATGGATAAAATACGAGATAAAAAGATGTACAGGGAAAGAATAGGGGAGAAAATAAGAAGGGACGGAGCAGATATGTGGCGAGACCGAGGCAGAGGAGAGCTCAGAGACATAGAGCGGGGTAGAGAGTGTTGACGGAGATTCTACGTGTCACATATAGAGGAAGAAAGAGAGGAAGGAAAGATGAGGGGAGACGGATAGAGTGAAACAGAAGAAAGGAGAAAAGAGAAAGAGGAGAGGGATAGAGAATGGAGAGTAGGGGAGAGAGAGAGAGAAGAGGAGATACTGAGAAAAAGAGAAAGATAGACAGCAAGAGGAAAGAAAAGGGGAAGTGACAGAGAAAGAGAGGGAGGAAAGAGAAAGAGAGGTAGATGGCAAGAAAGGGAGAGACAGGAAAGAGAAGGCGACAGAAGAAATAAGATATGAAACAAAATGAGATAGACAGAGAGAGAAGAGAAAGGACAGACTGAGACAAAGAGTGAAGAACAGGAAAGAGGAAAGAGAAGAAAGAGATAGATAGAGACATAGAGGAGAGTCAGAGAGATGAGAGAGAGAGAGGAAAGAGGAGAATGAAACAGAGTGAGAGGAAGATAGAAATAACAATGAAAATAGAGAGAAAAAAGCGAGAGAAAAGAGAAGGAGTGAGAGACTGAGAGAGAATAGTAAATGAAAGACGGAGAGGATGGAAGAGAGGAAAAATAGAAAATAAAGAGAGGAAAGATAAGGAGAGAGAAAAGAGAAACAGAGAGAATGAGGAAGCAGAAAATAAAGAGAGAATGAGGAAGCAGAAAATAAAGAGAGAATGAGATAAGACAAGGAGATAGAGAATGAGGAAATAGAAAGAGAGAAAAAGGGAGATAGAAGTAGGAAAAAGAGAGAGAGAGGGGTAGAAGAGATACCGCGAGGAAGAAAGAGAGAGACAAAGATAGAGAGAAAAGAGATATAGGAACAGGAATAAGAGGGGGACAGAGAGAGGAAATAGAAAAAGAGAGAAAAAAAGGAGAGAAGAAAGAGATCTTGAGAGAAAATGAAAGAGAAGGATAAAGAGGAAAGTAGGAGGGAGACTAAGAAGGAAGAAAACTAGCGGAGAGAACCGGGGGAAGATAAAAGAGAAAAAAATAACGGAATGAGAAGGGGAGAGAAACAGAGAGAAAAGAAAAGAGAGAGGTATTGAGGAAATAAGAGTACGAAATACAGAGAACAGTAAAGGAGAGGAAGAGAGAAAGGGAGATAGAGGAAAATAGGAATAAATGATGGAGAGAAATGATATATAGGAAAGAGTAGTAAAGAGACAGAGAGAGGAAAGAAAAGGAAAGAGTAAGAGAGTGAAACAGAGAGAGGAAAGATAAAGAAAAGAGAAAGAGAGAGAGACAGAGAGTGGAGAGAGAAAGAGATAGGAAAGAGGAGGATAGAAACACAGAGAGGAAAGACAAAAGAAAGAGAAAGAAATATAGTCTGAAAGAGGAAAAAGAAAGTGATAGGAATGAGGAGGATAGAAACATAGAAATGAAAGAAAAAGGGAAGAGAAAGAAAGAGAGACAGAGAGAGGAAAGAGAAAGAGATACGAAATAGGAGGATATAAACGTAGAGAGGAAAGAAAAAGAAATAGAGACAGAGAAAGGAAAGAAAAGTGATAGGAAAAAGGAGGATAGAAACATAAAAAGGAACGATAAAGAGAGTGAGACAGAGAGGGGAGAGAGAAAGGAAAGAGAGAAAGACAGAGAGTGGAAAGAGAAAGAAATAGTAAAGAGGAGGATAGAAAAATAGAAAGGAAAGAGAAAGGAAAGCGAAAGAGAGAGACAGTGAGTGGAAAAGGAAAGAGATAGGAAAGAGGAGGATAGAAAAATAGAGAGGAAAGAGAAAAAATTGAGACAGAGAGAGGAAGGAGAAAGGAAAGAGAGAAAGACAGAGAGTGGAAAGAGAAAGAAATAGTAAAGAGGAGGATATAAAAATAGAAAGAAAGGAAAGAGAAGGAAAGTTAAAGAGAGAGACAGTGAGTGGAAAGAGAAAGAAATAGTAAAGAGGAGGATAGAAAAATAGAAAGAAAGGAAAGAGAAGGAAAGTTAAAGAGAGAGACAGTGAGTGGAAAAGGAAATAGATAGGAAAGAGGAGGATAGAAACATTGAGAGGAAAGAGAAAGGAAAGAGAAAGAGAGGGAGACAAAGAGAGGAAAGAGTGGGAGAGAAACAGAGAAGAATGAGAAAGTGAGAAGGGGGAGGAAGACACACAGGGAAAGAAAGAAAAGGAGAGAAAGTCAGGAGTGAGGAAAAACAGAGAGTGGGGGAGAGGGGAATGAAAAAGATATAGGAATGTGAAAAAGAGAGGCGGAGAGAGGAAAGAGAGAGTGAAATAGGAAAGAGAAGGAATGTGAGAAAGAAAGTGTGGTGAGTAAAGGAGAGAGAGATGGAGAGAGAAGAGAAGAAATGTGAGGCGGAGAGAAAATAAGACAGAGAGAGAGAAGACGAGAGAAGAAGAAATTCACGCAATACCGGAGGGATCAGGAGAAGAGAGGGAGAACGAGAGAGAAAGAGAAAGTATGAAAATGAGTCATGCATAGAATAGAAAGACAGAGAGGGAGAGGCATGCAGAGAGAGAGACAACGAGAGAGAAAGTGTGATAGCGAGGCATGCATAGAAAGAGAACGACAGAGAAGAAGAGGCATGCAGAGAGAGAGAGAGAACGAGAGAGAGACGGAGAAAGTGAGAAATCGGGGCATGCATAGAAAGAGAAATACAGAGAGGGAGAGGCTAGAGAAGGAGACAGAGAAGGAGAGAGAAAGAGGAATTATGACGGAGAGAGATTTAGGCATGCAGAGAGAGATTGTGTTAAAAGAAACAGGAAAAGAGAGAGGAATATTCATAGAGAGAGAGAGAGATAAAGGATTGCGTGGACAGATGGCGAGACAGAGAGAATGAGGCATGCAGGGATAGATAAAGAAAGAGAGATTACAAGGTTTAGGTGGTGAAAGAGAGAGATATTGAGGGATGCAAGAAGAGAGAAGGAATGAGAGGATGGAGAAACAGCGTCAAAGAGAAAGATACAGGATACAGGGAGGGAGAAAGAAAGAGAACAAGGTCAGAGAAAAAGAGACAGAGAGAAGGGAAGAGTGTGTGTATTAGGTTTAAAGGAAAGGTAGAGAAAGATAGAGAGATAAGTGAGAATAGAGATTGAGAAAGATTGAGGCATGCAGCGAGCGAGAAGAAACGAGATGGAGGGATGTGAGGATAGAGATAGAATAAGAGAGACTTAGGCATTCAGGGAGAGATAAGAAAGAGAGAGAGCAAAGTGAGATTGTGGAAAGAATGAGATTGAGACATGCAGGGAGAGAGAAATAGATGATGATAGTAAAACAGAGACAGAAAGAGAGAGATTAAGGCATGCAGGGAAAGGAAGAGAGGAAAGGAGTGAGAATAGAGAAAGTGAGAGAGAGAAAGAGACCGATTGAGATAAACAGGGAAGGAGAAATAAAGAGATAAAACGACGTATGGTCAGAGAAAGATAGACAGAGAGAGAGAATTAGGTCTAAGAGGGAGATAAAGAAACAGGGACCAAAGTTAGGTTAAAGAATGAGAGAGGTTAATGCATGAAGGTAGAGTAAATGGGGTGAAGTTCTAGAAAAGGAGACAGAGAGAGAGAGAGTGAGATTGACATATTCAGGGAAAAAAATAAAAGAGAGATCTAAATAAGGATAGAGAAAGAGCGAGAGAAGTGGAGAGATTGAGGCATGTTGGGTAAAGAAAGAGAGGAAAGGAGTGAGAATAGAGAAAGTGAGAGAGAGGAGACCGATTGAAGTAAACAGGGAAGGAGAAATAAAGTGAGAATACGACGAATGGTCAGAGAAAGAGAGTCACATAAAGAGAGAGAATTAGGTCTGAGGGGGTGAGAAAGAAAAAGTGAGAGGGAAATTAGGTTAAAGAAAGAGAGATATTGATGGATGCAGGTAGAGTGATAAGGGTGAAGTATGAGAAAGGGAGACAGAGAGAGAGAGAAATTGACGTATTCAGGGAGAGAAAAATAAAAAAAGAGATCTAAGTGAGGATAGAGAAAGAGAGAGAGTATAAGATAGATTGAGGCATACAGGAAAATAAAGGATAGGAGTGAAAATAGAGAAAGGGATAGAGAGAAGCTGACCAATTGAGGTAAACAGGGAAAGAGATAAAACGACGTATGGTCAGAGAATGAGAGAAAGAGAGAGAGAATGAGAGAATTAAGTCTAAGAGGGAGAGAAAGAAATAGAGAGAGCGAAGTGAGGTTAAAGAAAGAGAGAGGTTGATGCATGCAGGTAGAGTGAACAGGGTGAAGTTCGAGAAGAGGAGACAGAGAGAGAGAGAGAGAATTTGACTTATTCACGGAGAGAAAAATAATAAGAAGGATCTCATTGAGGATAGACAAACAGACAGAGTACAAGAGAGATTGAGTCATAGAGGAAAAAGAAAGAGAGGAAAAGACTGAGAATAGGGAAATTGAGAGAGAGAAGGAGACCGATTGAGAAAAAGAGGGAATGAGAAAGAAAGAGAGAAAACGACGTATGGTCAGAGAAAGAGAGAGAGAATTAGGTCTAAGAGGGAGATAAAGAAACAGGGACCAAAGTTAGGTTAAAGATAGAGAGATTGATGCATGAAGGTAGAGTGAAAAGGGCAAAGTTCGAGGAAGGGAGACCGATTGAGGTAAACATGGAAGGAGATAGAAAGAGAGAAAACGACGTATGGTCAGAGAATGAGAGAATTAAGTCTAAGGGGGAGAGAAAGAAATAGAGAGAGCGAAGTGAGGTTAAAGAAAGAGAGAGGTTGATGCATGCAGATAGAGTGAACAGGGTGAAGTTCCAGAAGGGGAGAAAGAGAGGGAAAGATAAAATTTGACGTATTCAGGTTGAGAAAAATAAAAAGAGAGATCTAATTGAGGATAAATAAAGAGAGAGAGTAGACAAGAGATTGAGGCAAGCAGGAAATAGAAAGAGAGGAAAGGAGTGAGAATAGACAAAGGGAGAGAGAGAAGGAGACCAATTAAGGTAAAGAGGAAAGGAGAAAGAAGGAGATAAAACGACGTATGGTCAGAGATAGAGAGACAGAGAAAGGAAGAGAATAAGGTCCATGGGGGAGAGAAAGAAACGGAGAGAGCATAGTGAGGTTAAAGAAAGAGAGAGATTGATGCATGCAGGCAGAGTAAAAAGGGTGGAGTTCGAGAAAGGGAGACAGAGTTAGAGAGATAATTTGACGGATTTAGGGATAAAAAAATAAAAAGAGAGATCTTAGTGAGGATAGAGAAAGGAAGAGAGAAGTAGAGTGATTGAGGCATGCAGGAATTGAAAGAGAGGAAAGGAGTGAGAATAGATAAAGAGAGAGAGAGAGAGAGAAGGAGACCGATTGAGGTAAACAGGGAAGGAGAAAGAAAGAGATAAGACGACGTATGGACAGAGAGAGAGAGAGAGAATTAGATCTAAGGGGGGGAGAAAGAAACAGAGAGAGCATAGTAAGGTTAAATAAAGAGAGAGAGATTGATGCATTAAGGTAGAGTGAAAAGATTGAAGTTTGATAAAGGGAGACAGAGAGAGAGATAAGTAGAGAGATTGATGCATGCAGGAAATAGAAAGAGAGGAAGGGAGTGAGAATAGATAAAGAGGTAGAGAGAAGGAGACCGATTAAGATAAACAGGGAAGGCGAAAGAAAGAGATAAGACGACGTATGGTCAGAGAAAGAGAAACAGAGAATGAGAGAGAATGAGGTATAAGAGGGAGACAAAGAAAATGAGAGAGCGTAGTTAGTTTAAAGAAAGAGAGAGGTATTTTCATGCAGTAGGAGTGAAAAGGGTGAAGTTCGAGAAGGGGAGACGCAGAGAGAGACCGAGAGAAATTGACGTATTCAGGGAGAGAAAAATAAAAAGAGAGATCTAAGTGAGGATTAAGAAAAAGAGAGAGTAGAAGAGAGATTAAGGCATGGAAGAAAAGTAAGAGAGGAAAGGTGTGAGAATAGAGAAAAGAAGTGAGAGAAGTAGACCAATTGAGGTATACAGGGAAGGAGAAAGAAAGAGGTAAGACGACGTATGGTCAGAGATAGTGAGAGAGAGAGTAAATTAGGTCTAAGGAGGAGAGAAAGAAACAGAGAAGGCATAGTGAGGTTAAAGAAAGAGAGAAGTTGAGGCATGCAGGCAGAGTGAAAAGGGTGAAATTCGAGAAAGGGAGACAGAGAGAGATAAGTAGAGAGATTGAGGCATGCAGGAAATAGAAAGAGAGGAAGAGAGTGAGAGTAGAGAAAGAGGGAGGGAGAAGGAGACCGATTAAGGTAAACAGGGAAGGCGAAAGAAAGAAATAAGACGACATATGGTCAGGAAGGATAGACAGAGAGAGAGAGTGAGGTCTAAGAGGGAGAGAAAGAAAACAAAGAGAGCGAAGTTAGGTTAAAGTAAGAGAGAGGTATATGCATGCAGGTAGAGTGAAAAGGTTGATGTTCGAGAAGAGGAAACGGAGAGATAGAGTGAATTTGACGTATTCAGGGAGAGAAAAATAAAAAAAGTTAGGAATGAGTAAGGGAGAGAGAAGTAGAGAGATTAAGGCATACAGGAAATGAAAAAAAGGAAAGGAGCCAGAATAGAGAAAGAGAGAGAGAGAGAGAGAGGAGCCCGTTTAAGATTAACATGGAAGGAGAAAGAAAGAGATAAAACGACGTATGATCAGAGAATTAGAGAATGAGAGAGAGAGAGTGATAGAATTAAAAATAGAGAGAGAAATAGAGAGTGAGGTTAGGTTATAGAAAAATAGAGGTTGATGCATGCAGGTATAGTGAAAGGGATGAAGTTCTAGAAAGGCAGAAAGAGAGAGAGAGAGAGAGAGATTGACGTATGAGGGGAGGGAAAAATAAAAAGACAGAACTAAGTGAAGATAGAGAAAGGAAGAGAGAAGTAGAGAGATTGGGGCATGCAGGAAAAAAAGGATAGGAGAGGAGTGAGAATAGATAAAGAGAGAGAGAGAAGGAGACCGATTGAGGTTAATAGGGAAGGAGAAAGAAAGAGATAAAACAACGTATGGTCAGAGAAAGAGAGACAGAGAGAGAGAGAGAGAAAATGAGGTCTAAGAGGGAGAGATAGAAACAGAGCGAAGTTAGGTTATAGAAAAAGAGAGGTTGATGCATTCAGGTAGAGAGAAAGAAAGAGATGTGGGGACCTGACTTTAGAAAAAGACAGAGAGAAGGAGAGAGATCTTTTCATGCAGGGGGAGAGAAAAGATAGAGAGAGAACTATGTATGGTTAGAGAAAGAAGGACAGTGAAAGAAAATCAGATTTAAGGGAGAGAGAAAGAAAGAGAGAGAGCGAAGTTAGGTTAGAGAAGAAGGGAGATTGAGGCATGCAGGGAGAAAGAAAAAAGTGAGATAGAGAAAAATAGAAAAAGAGAGAGATAGAGACAAACAGGAAGATAGAAAGAAAGAGGGGGAGGGAAGTGAGGATAGAGAAAGCGAGAGAGAAGGAGAGAGTTTGAGATATGCAGGGATAGTGAAGGGAAGAGAGACGATTAAGCATAGTTAGAGATAGAGAAACAGAGACAGAGAGAATTAGGTACATAGGGAAAGAGAAATAAACATAGAAAGCAAAGTGAGGTTAGAGTAAGAGAGAGATTGAGGCATGCAGCGAGAGATAACAAAAGAGATGGAGGAAAGTGAGGATAGAGAATGAGACAGAATGAAAAAGACTAAGGAGTGCAGGGAGATAGAAAGAAAGAGAGAGACAGCAAAGTGAGATTAGAGAAAGAGAGAGATTGAGGCATACAGGGAGAGAGAAAGAAAGAGAGGGAAGGATTTAGGATAGAGAAAGACGGAAAGAAGAAGAGAGATTGAGGCATGCAAGTAGAAAGAAAGAAATGGTGACAACGAAGAGAGGATAGAGAACGAGACACAGAGAGAGATTGGACCATACAGGGAGGGAGAAAGAAAGAGAGGGAAGGAGTAAGGATAGAGAAAGAGATAGAGTAAAAGAGAGATTGATGCATTCATGGAGAAAGAAAGAAATAGAGGGATCGAAGTGAGGATAGAAAACAGACACAGAGAGAGATTGAGGCATACAGCGATGGAGAAAGAAAGAGAGGGAACGAGGTATAGTTAGAGAAAGAGAGTGAGAGATGGAGAAATTGACACATGCAGGGAGAGAGAAAGAAAGAGAGAGGACAAGGCAAGGTTGAGAAAGAGATAAAGAGAATGAGGTATGCTGGGAGAGAGAAAGAAAGAGTGACAACATTGTATGGCTAGAGAAAGAGAGAGAGAGGTTTAGGTTACAGGGAGAGATTACGTAATTAGGTTAGAAAAGAGAGATACAGAGTGTTATTGAGGAATACAGGGAGAGAGAAAGAATGAGAGAGGATAAGATATAGTTTGGGAAAGAGAGACAAAGAAAGATAGCGAGGCATCCAAGGAGAGAGAAATTAAGAGAGAGAGAACAAGGTATAGTTCGAGAAAAAGTGACAAAGAGAGATTTAGGAATACAGGGGGGGGAAATAAATAAGAGTGGGTATAATTCATAGTTAGATAAGAGATACAGAGAGAGAGAGAGAGAGAGAGAGATGGAGACATGAGGGAGAGAGAAAAATAGAGATAGGGTAAAAGGCCTTGTTAGAGGAAGAATGACAGAGAGAAAGATAGAGATTCAGGGATACAGAGCGAGAGAGATGGAAAGAGAGGTTAAGGCATAGTTAAATAAGGAGAGACAAAGAAGTAGATTGACGCATGCAGGGAGAGAGAAAGAAATAGAGACGGTATAAGGTACAGTCATAGGAAGAGAGACAGAAGGAGAGAGATGAGGCAGGTAGGGACTAAGGAAAAACGAGTGAGGACAAGGCATAGTTTGAGAAAGAGAAACAGAAAGACATTAAGGCATGCAGGAGGAGAGAAAGAGGTATGATTAGAGAAAGAGAGTCAGAAGGAGAGAAAATGAGGTATACAGTGATAGAGAAAGAATGACATAGAGAAAAGGAGGTTAGAGAAAGAGGGACAGGGAGAGATATTGAGGTAGACAGGAATAGAGGAGAAAAGAGAGAGGACAAAGCATAGTTAGAGAAGGAGAGAGAGTGAGGCATGCAGGGAGAAAGAAAGAGTGAGGACAAGGCATAGTTAGAGAAGGA
>WURS02435964.1:0-15372 GCA_011762765.2 Rhinocypha anisoptera | reverse complement strand
TAACTGTGCCGTTCTTTCTGTGTGTTCCTGTCCGTCTCCTGTCTATCTTCTACACATTTTGTGCATCGCCGAAAGGCGTATATATGCATATACTCGTATATATATACATATATACGAGTATATACATATGTATATGTATACATACTTAGTGGGAAGGATTGGAAAGGTCTAGGTTGGAAGCAAAGTCAATGTGGGTAGAGAGAAGGATAAAAAGAACAATCTGGATAGAAAAGAGAATTAACATATAAATTACAAGGGATTTAAGTGGCATTAATAAATGAGAGAGGATAACAGGAATATATAACTTTAGAGCGGATCATATTTTAAGATATAATTTTATTTGAACTCCTCAGAAGCATAACAAATTTCTAAAAAATCTAAGGCAAGGAAAAGAGTTTTGACGAAAAGGAAGAATAAGTAAGCCATAAAAGTGTTAAAAATATTAATAAATTAAAAGTAAAGGAGAAATCCATATGACTGATATTCCTAGTATTTTTAAATGACGAAAATGCAATTGGTACGAAAATGCAGTTTACCAAGTAATGAAGAAGTTAACAACAACAGGAAGAAATAAACAACAGCATATATTTTCCGAATCTCAAATTTTTATATTTGTTAATGGAATGAATTAGTTTATGCACCGTGTGATACAAGAATCAACTGCAGTTCAGAGATGCCTTTGTTTTACAGAATATACTCAGGAGTTAAATATGAGAATCAGAAAGTTATGGCATCTTAATTAAAAAAAAAGAATTCAGACAAGGCTTTATGAAAGAGAAGAATGAATGATTCCCATAGGATGCAGACGACTTAAGTAGGTTAGCATTTACTAATTTCACATAAAAGGAAACTGAGTATGCCCCGAGTTTTCATTAAGGGTTAGCATTGGGATTAGAGAAATGAAACTTTGACGAATGGTTCTTATGAATACTTCATTAAGTACTTACAGAAGAAAAAGGAAGAAGTACTTGAAATGAGGGAATGGGCCCATGAGATAACGCACGGCTCATTTCCTTTAGCTTGCAGTAAATGTGATCTGCTTTTAACTACAAGGATGAAGTACTATGGTACGAAAACACAAAATTGTTACTGTTAAATTCAAGACATAATTTTATGTTTAATAATATGACAACTTAGTGTCCAATTAATATTATCACGAATTTTTTTCTATATCAATTGAGAACATTATAAAATTTGGGATAAGAATTTTTTACCTACAGCCATGAAAAATCACTCTAGAGTGCAAGCTACATTTAGGAAAAAATTTATTAAAATGAAAGCAGGTTTTTACAAGAGATTAAAAAATAAGAAAAAATTTATTTTAAATTTAAAAATAGTAAAAAAAAATATATATATATAAAGCGTTGTAAGTAAGCACATTGCATTAATACTCAAATTCTGGAATTAATCTCGTTTTTAGGGAATGATGATCATTTGCAAATTTACGACATTAATCAATACACCCTACTATATGCAAACTCAGCTTTAGTTACCAAAGTGTTAGGATTGAGCGCTTGGTATTTATAGAGAATAGAATTTTGAAGTTTAAAATTCTATTGAAATGATAAAAACTCTCTACTATTCCACCAATTTTATTTGGTACAACTAGTTTCAAGGCATAGACCTTGAAACTAGTTGTAACAAATAAAATTTGTGGAATAGTAGTGTTTTTATCATTTCAAGGAACATGAATTTCCACATAGCTGAGCCGAAAATATCAAATATATTTAAAATCTACATTGAATTAATCCTCGAGGATTGATTTTTGAAGTTTAAAATTGTAGACTGAATTAAATAAGACCATCGGAACAAGCTCTCATTATTTCAATTTCGAACGTGCTGAAGCAATGAAGGGCAAAAATATATCAATAGAAAACAGCGTCTCCGTCGATTTAAGAGCGAGCAAAATCTACACTCAATAACGTGGAAGTCCAAAAAGTTTAAGCGAATATTCGAAACATTCTGAACTTCACATGGTTTTTTTGAATGCTCGATAAATCAAAAAGTATTTCCTTTGAACAAACGTGTCACGAGGATCGCAGGGTTACAAATGCTGGTGCCTGTGACAGTTCTCTCCTCCGCTTATTTCGTGGTAATTCCACGATTATCAGAGCGAGTGAGAAATAACTCCTTACTCGTGAGCTTGAGAAAGTGATCCCACGTTACACAGATGGAAACAGTAACAGCATGGCACAATTCGATGGATATAGAGGTATATAATGGGAGTCTGGGGACTCGACGGGACAGGCGAGATTTTTCGGGACGGGTGCATGGGCGGATCTATTTTTATATTTTTGTCGTCGGTGGTGTGGTTGCAGGACTGGGCTTGGAGCTGGAAGAGGAGAGGGAAAGAGAGAGAGAGAGATAGGGGGCGTGGGAGGGAAAGAGGGTGGGAGGGAAGGAGGGTGGGAGGGAGGCAAGGGGGTTGATGGAGGGCGGTCGCATTACTCACTGGATGGCGGCCTTGTCGCATGCCTCTGGGGAGTCCACGGATGGCAGCTCCTCCGTCCTCAGCAGCACCATTTGCCCCCGCCCGGGGTCCTGCCCGCTCACGCTGCCCCCTTCCGCCTTCCTCTCCTCCTCCTCCTCCGCCAGCCGCTCCACCACCACGGCGGCCGCCCTCGAGATGGGCGGCGCGTGCGGGGGTGGGACCCTGGGCGTATTGGAGGAGGCGGACGGAGGCGGAGGGGCGGGAGCCGGGAGGGCCCCCGAGGAGGAGGCGGTGGGCGCGGCGGAGGCGGGTTCCACCCGGCCCTTCCTCGTCCCGCGGCGGAGGATGGTGAAGGACCCCTGCGCCGGGGCAGCTCCTGAGGGAGGGGGGGGAGAGAGAGAGAAAGAAAGGATGATGCTATCGGGAGTCTTTCAATGAAAAGGCTCGCTTGGTTCGCGAGGGGACCGAATTTATGGAGGGGGGTTGGACCAAAACAGACACGTGAACTTCTCTTTTTTTTGGACGATGTTGAGATCGATCTTCTGCCATTGGTAAAAAAAAATTGCTTTACAGCCATGTAAAAAAAAGTCCCCTCATTTGAAAATTCACTTGTGCGTGGTACTAAGCAGATACTCTGATCCTCAAACCGATAAACAGGACAGTGCAGCATATAATCCACGCAAAATTCAATAGAAGACAATTCATGCAAACGAGAGTATGCATCGTTTGCGTGAAGTGCCTGTGAAATGTGAGCATGAAAACCAAAACCAGTCACACAGGAAAACAACTACCTCAGAAGGGGCCCTTGAAATTAATTACTGGGGACGATCATCAGTGAAAATTTACGGAGTTAATTATATTAATTTGAAGGAAAAAATGGTAAAAAACTGTTTCATTGCTTTGACATTTAGTGACAATTAATATATAAGAAAGAGCATCTAAATAAATAAATATTATTAAATAATATTACACCTTATGAGTAATAAAATATAGGTATGTAATGATAAAAAATTTGTTGTACAGAATGACGGGAAATATCTCTTCGCACATAAATGCAGCAAACTGAATAGACATGCACCTCGATCGTCAGTGAAAGGATTATCCAATACCGACCCTCGAATGGGGGTTTGGGAATTGATGCAAACAAACCACATATAAATAAATCAATGGACTTGAATTGTGATTATTTTGTTTACCAGCTCAAAGATTTTACATTGACTGCAAATTCATTAACATGCATGGATCAACTACATTCTTGCCACTAGAGCTTTGAAAATGTATGCGTGAAAGGTTTTATATCTAAGTAAAAACGGTATTGTATCGACACGCGTCAACTCACATAGAATATAACATGAATATTGAAATGTGGAATATTTCATTCATTTATTAAAATCCAGTTGTCCATTATGAAATCGGATACTTCCACGAAATCACGCCTGAAACCACTAAATTTGTAAGCTAGATATGCTAACTTTATGCTATTTGTAAGCTAAATAAGCCACTAAATAAGCTAATATTTATGCAACTATGTACAAAGGAAATAGATAAATTTGATAGATATATTTTTAACTCATAATTTAAAGCTTGGTATTATTAAATTAATTATGTAGACATGTATTTTTGTATATTACGGAATCATTGAAGTCATGGATTATTTGACCATGATGTGTCGTAAGTATTGCTTCGGAAATCTTAAGTTTATGAGTGGAGTCTGAGAACTATTCTGCGTATAAAAAATATATATGGAGAGAGAAAAAGAAACAAAGAGGATGAATGAAGCCTCCTAATGGAAGTTACGAACTCCAGTAGCAGGAGTCCAAGACGACTACAAAAAGTGGAAATTGCAGAAAGATCAATCGGCTCAGTGAAGAAAAACGCCAGGGTAAGAAAAAAACTCGGGTACTGCAAGAGACGCCAAGGAAACATACTGATAATGGGCGATACATCAAGGAAGAGTGTCAAGAGCCGTGGCCTGCTACGCCATCTGGACGATGGTGTGTAACAAGAGGCGAAAAAGAGAATGTACGAGCACGATTGAGGTCTAGATATCCTGAGTGATGGGTTAGTAGTTAGAGAGCTGAAAAGAGATGTCTCCAAGGCACATAAAACTGAGGAAATGGCAACATATTGAGATATATATGGAGATATTATAACGGAGCATCGAAAGTCCTAGAATACTCGAGGTTCGTGAAGGAACAATAAAAATTATACGAATTTGATTGAGACTTTCAAGAAACATTGTTTCCAGAAAACGATATCGTAGCCGGGAGGGCAATAAACAAAGAAAGATTATTCAAAAGAGGAAAAAATGGCGACACAATAATTAATACTCCTCTGAACCATCGGGTGTGTAGTTTGTGATAGGATCGAGAGGGATTCCAAATTTCGGGAAAAAAATGCACCCATTCAAACGAGAGAAAAAAGTCAACCATTCAAGCAACGGGGAATATCGTAGGCATTCTTCGAGATTCGGTTGACGGAATCACAGGAAACATCCCGACGAAGAAGAAAGAAAGGGCGGCTTCAAAGGCATTAAGTCAATAGGAAGAAGAACTTTGCACACTTTATTTTGTTAATTAAATTATAGTTAGAGCAGAGATTCAAGGAGTTCTGCGGGAAAACTTTATCGCAGCCTTTGAAGAACGTAAAACTTGAAAATCAATGAGAAGGAAAAATTTGTGTCGACGTAGGAGGAAGAGAAAAGCTGAAGACAGACGCTGTGCTCCCAAAAAGAAAGTTAGAACAAGATGACTCATTCATCTACCTCGCGAGTTGTATAATAGGAGATGAAAATGTCCAAAAAACAATCATGACCATTTTGTTTGAAATAGTTTTCTTTTCACGATGAAGGGAAACAATTCAGTTCCAATGCAGAATGAGATTACGGGCGACGAACTAAAAACATAAGAGTTACATAAAAAGTACAGAATGTAAATGGAAAAAAATGAATGAATGAATGCACCAGAAATATTATACCAGCAAGAGAAATAGGGGTAAAATAAAAATACGGAAAATAATAGAAGATGCATATGAAATTGGATGCATTCAAAAAAATAATGGCAATATAGAAAAATTTCAAAATAATTATTTATATTTTTGCAAGTAGTAGAATTGTAAAACTGATAAAATATAGAATATGTGGTAAACAAATAACTCATACTCAGAGGGATACCAGAAAAACGAGATTTCCACAGTTAAGATAAATATCTCCACGTAGCGAGGAAAGGATGGTTCCAGTCAGAAACTCATTGAAGTGTAAGGATTTTCTTGTAAATGTTCCTTCAGATTTGCGATGGATATCTTAATCGACAGAGACAAAGTCTGTAAAACGCCCAATACAATTCATGACCTTCACACATATTATTCAGTGATTTTTCGAACAATGTTGATATCATACTCGAAATATATGTGACTCGTATAAGAAATAAATTCGGCGGCAAGAGAGATGTTCCTTAAACGCTCAACCATCAAGAAACTTTAATCATGAAACTTATTATCATTGATTCATTCAGAACATTAGATTCCATTAACTAATTATAGTCAAAAAGAGCAAGGAAGATACCGAGATCTGGATCTTTTGAAGGGGTCGGCGTGAGCAATGACTGCTGGCTAATACACGCGGCTTGCTCAACATTTACGAAGCGCGGGTCACATGCATTCACGGCGTCTCTCCACGGGTATCTCCTCCTCTCCCGTTGCAACGCCAGTTTCAGGAGTAGAAGATCCCTCCCTGGTCCTCAGGGAAATTCCGAGGCAATCCGTTTACACTTGCCCCGCAGCAAAAAGACCGTCATTTCTTTCGCTGTCAAAAAACGGTACAACCAGTTTTTCATCCGCAGTCTCCTGAGAATCATAATCTCTCGGAATTCTTTTCCGCAGATAAGGGAGTGATTAATATCTGACGATGAAAATGTTAAAAGATAAAAGCCATTTTATTATCCTCACGTTCGACAATCAGGGCATTATTAAACCGATCACTCCCAGGATATTAACCGAGAACATTCGCATTCCTGCATTCAGCCCTGGAGTTCACCAAAATTTAGTGTAGTTCATCAATGAGATTTTATTTATTCACATTCGCGTTCCAAATCATAAATCTATAGCTTGAAGAAACCCATGCTATTCTTTAAAAGAAAACACTGGCATATTTCACAGGCTACTACAATATGAAATTATTATCAGGTTGCACCATTCTTCAGAACTTTGTTTTATGGAAGACCACGACGTTAAGTAATAGTTTTTTCACGGTCCATCAAAAACTGTCATCTGATTTTACAAGAACAATAAAAAAAATACCTTACTGCGTTCGTTTTTAGTTTCCGTTCTTTCTCTCCTTATCCAAACTGCAAAATTCTAGATCAAATAGTGATGTGGATTAAAAAATTAATGTAATACTTAAAATGAATTTATGGCGAAGCATTAAGAGATCGGAGGGTTAATTTGTTGCAATGTAAAAACCTGATAGTATAGCCTAAATAAGTAGAAAAGCATCAAGCTGAAGAAACGTCACGAAATCATTAACTTAGTCTTAAGAAGATCATCATTCCAAGCAAAATCGCAAGGCCGGAAAAATGAGTTACCATTTACTCATAATCATTAGGAAACTTCAGAAAATGGTGAAATCAATTCTGAGAAAATATATGAAGGCATAATAATTTGAATATCATAATGTAGAAGTCAGACTAAAAATTCAGCATTAATATACCGCGAATGATAAAAATCAAGATTGGATATTTCCTGCTTGCCTCTCTTCATTTTCGTGAAATAGCTTTTTTGTGGGATAAAGAATTAAAAATGGTGAAACGATCGTTTTTGTAACCGAGCTTCCGGAGGTACAAAATGGCGATAGGGTTTCTTACTCTTAAAATGCGTTCTCTCAACCTTGTATTTAGCTTAGTCCCTCTACATTTAGAAAATCTTAAAAATATCTTTTTCTTTGAATTTGATTTCACCCCAAACGCCTAGAGGTGTGGGATGAAATCTGTAGAGGTCTGTAGTCCTGTTTGAGAATGGCTAACCAGTGATCGGACATCTATGATTATAAAAAAAACTAAAATAGCTCCTCTCCTTTAATTCTGATTCCAAAACTCCTCATGTCTCGTTGACCATTTTTCTGTAACGCATGTTCAAAAGAACGAATGAAAAAAGACGATCCTACCCAATTCTTCCACCTAGCATTGCCCACCCAAATCCTCCGTCTGCTACTTTTACTTGTGCGCCCAGAGTTATGCACAGGTTTCTGATGAGATGTATCTCTCTCCAGTTCACTCCTAAGTTTTGTGAACTCTCAATCAGTTTTTGGCATTAGACTCTGCTAAAGGCTGATGAAATGATTTCAGCCGTAACCAGGTGGGATTTTTCCATCGTACAGAATTTAAAAATCACAACCATGCCATTTCACATAAATAATTTAACTTTATTTCACGACCCATGTTTCACCATAGCGTGGCATCATCACCTGATGATGCCACGATGTGGTGAAACCTGGGTCGTGAAATAAAGCTTATTTATTTATGTGGACCTGCATGGTTGTGATTTTTTTTTGTGTGCTCAAGGCTTTCACGAAATCTACGAGGTATATGGAGACAAGGTTGGATAATACGGTTCCCTTTATTTATTTCCTCATGACAAGTACTGGATTTGTAAATTGGACAAGTACTGGATTTTTTCGACATTTGTAAATTCAAATTAATTTCCACGCAAGAATTCGAATTCCCCCATCTCTAAAACCTGTTTACACGATGCAATTACTTGCACGAGTCCATTTACCATGAAACCTGTCAATGGCGAGGACGCTTGCACGAAATTAGAACGGGCTATTTTCCGTGCAAGTGTACAAGTGTTCGCTCAGGTTTTCGTGTTTACACGGCGGATTTTCGAACGCGCATCTGTTCAGCCATCAACCCGCGCGAGTACTTTCATCGTGTAAACAGGCGTTAACGTGTTGTACAGATGACGCCTAAAGCTGCCCTCTCTGAGTGAGAAATCGCATTAATTACGCTCTACAGTCTTCACTTGCAGACATTAGCCTTTGTTTGGGAACGGAAGCAATATGCATCTAACAATGGCTTATGGTCAAAGTTTTTCACCATAATATCTTCAGTGACACACACAAAACTTTTTCTCGACCTTCTCCTTAGCCCTTAAATCATTTTAGGGTAGATTATACATTAAAATGACATTATTTACCACATATTCCGTATTACCTTTATATTTATGTAGCTATTTAGTATATCTGGACTAATTCCTAGCCCACTTCATATTTCCGTTGCTGATCAGAATGTGCAGATCTGCCCTCTTTGCTTTAAGAGTTCATCCATGTGAGTATTTTGCATCTCCCTGGAATTTATTCCGGTTCTTTCAACGCCCTTCCATACCAATCTCTTACAGGCAGCGAGAACCTTATACCCCGTTCTATTTAACAAATTAAACAACTTTATTATTTGAAGTAAGAATGCCTTATAGTTTCTGTAGAGTGATTCCTCATTTCCCTTCCTCTTTAACTTTTCACTATGCATTTACACCTCTTAAAAAAAAACTTTCGTCGTCTCTTTCTCTAAATTTACTATTTGCTTCCTTATACTACCTTACTACGTTATTCGTACAGTGGTTACATTTACTTCTCTCCGACATCGTCCTAAAGATCTTATTCGACACCGATGGATTTCTGATTCTCTTCTTGTTCGCTCTTTCTAATGTTCCTTCTGTGGCACTCCTTGTCTCAAGTTAAAGAACTTCCTATTTTTCAGTCAGTCGTGTCGTACTTTGTTTTCCTCGGATAAGAAGTTTATACACTGCTTGTGGACATTATTTCCTCTTCTTCCTACTTCCATCCTCCATTTATGTTTTTACGACGCTGCATTATACCCTTGGATTACGTATCACACATCATCGACACAAAGTTCGACTTATATCCCAAGGAAATATTTTAAATTATTATATTTTGTCTCTATCTAAGTAATACCACCATGCAATAAAACTGGTACTGCTCTGTGATTCCCGGTATTTTCCATGTAAATCTACAAATTTTGTTGTGTTCAAGCTATGCATTAATAAATTTCCATTCCTACGAAACTCGAATAATTCATCGCCGTTGTAGTCCTCTCTTATCCCGAGATCATCTTCTCCCACCTCACCCTCAGTAACTTCTTCACGAACGACAGCATTTCAGTCCCGCATCACTACAAAATTCATTCTGTCAGGTAGATTCTGTCATTACTTCGACCGGGTTTGACTGGTGTTCAGCGTGTTTACGTTCAGCGTATTGGTCCCGCTCCGGACATGGGTGTTTTATTTATTGAACCACGAAAAAAAGGTTAAGTTTCAGAGAGTATCACGAGGTCCTAATTTATTCTGAATGAAAAAGACATACAGTAAACCCTCACATAGCGCGCACTCACAGGACGCGATTCGGCTTTCCACCAAAATTTCACATGACCCGGTGTTTATTCTGGGTAAGACGCGAGATACCGTAGCTGAAAAATGACTTTACGTAATTTTTTTAAAGATTTTTTGATTAAATTGTACCTCTTTCGCATAAATTAAACCAAAAAATTACTACATTTAGGTAAGTACGAATTATAAATATGAAAATTATTTTCCCCGCGTAGGTGATTGCATATCCATAAAATATCATGCTGAATTAAAAAGATCAATGAAGTAAAATCGGCATTCACCATTTATTGTGGATTCCTAATAGCGCGATTCCACAAGACGAGGCGATTTCAAGGAGAGTATCTACCGCGTTATGTCAGGATTTACTGTAATTACTACACAGCGGTCCAATTCCTTCAACTGTCACCTGTGTCCGTTAATTTGTTTTAGAAAGGATTACGAGGGATGATGGCATCGGAGGCCTTCCTCTCCCGCAGTCAGGCATGACGTCAGCCCCAATGGGCTGCCTCTCGTAGCTTCTTAGTATCGGTTCTATAATTGAGCTTACCGTCGTTAAATTGGAATGACAATGCTTGAGAAGGATTCCCATTTACCTCCCTCAATATTGTAATTAAAGTGACACTGCCGCACAAATGGTCGTCTATTTGATGAGCAGACGCCATTGCTGCCGCGTAACTGAGGAAGACGCTGTGTGTCCTTCTATTTGTCTGACTCCTATCCATCAATCTACCTGGCGTGGATGAACCTAACAGGAGCAATCGCTGTTACCCCAAGAAGTAGAGCTGTATAGGCCATCGGAATGGGCAAGACCTTCGAAGTCATGGTTGTAGTCCATATTTTATAAATTTCTACATTTTTTAGCACAATTGGATACTATTTTCTAAAAGTTATTCCATTGATAATCCATATTAATGTTTTCCCAGGATACCAAATGTAACTCCACGGTGTCAGGTGAGATGTCGTGGGTCAGCATGTTAGACAAAAGAAAGCTTCACTTGTCGACTTCACTCACCATCATCAAACTGCCTACAAAGTTTTGTGGACAGTACCACAGAGTTATAATAAAAGTTAGAGCGAGTGTTGGCTACTGCGCATTGGGCAATCATTGATCATGTGACCTAAGGCAAGATGACGTTCCTGTCATGGTTACACCTTTTGTTTATTCATCTATATTAAGAGTTCCGTGGGAGTAAAATGTCAAGTGAGTAATCTTTTTAGGGAATAACTTAATCCTAATCCAATAACAGGACCATCACACAGGTATTTAAACTGGATTTTAATTTTTTGTGGTTGTTTTATGTTTTTACTTAATTGTATACTATTGTCGAGTTGAACTTGAGTAAGACTTTGTTGTCAGATTGTTTTCTAAAGTTCTGTGGTACTCATAGAATGGAAAATTTGGTTTATCTCTGTCTGTATATGAAATCCTGTGTTCCTTAAATTTTGAATTTGCGATTACAGTGTACGGCAGTAAGTGTATAATGGTTCGGCGTGTGGTACGAAATTTCATGTTTCAACGAATCGCGTGCCACCGCGGAAAAGTCACGTGGTTTCAAAGATGGAACAGCTTTCTCTCTACTGCGTCAGCCAGGAGGCTCGCCCTACCTAATTATAACTCTATAGATAGTAAGTTAGGTATTTTATTTTGTCTACTAAACGCAACCACAGGGTATATCAACATTATTTGCAATTTTCTTGTTTACATCATGCAATATTCCACTATTGTTGATTCACAAAAAACATTCATCACCTAATTTCGGTGTATCTTAGAATAATATGCTAATTTCATATTCTAATATAGCCTCTTCTGAAAAAGTGCTTCCTTTTTAATAACTAACACGCAATCAAAGAGGAGACCGAAATAGCGATTTTGAACCGTCTCCACGTGGAATGAACTTCG
This sequence comes from Rhinocypha anisoptera, assembly GCA_011762765.2. Lineage (NCBI taxonomy): Eukaryota > Metazoa > Arthropoda > Insecta > Odonata > Chlorocyphidae > Rhinocypha > Rhinocypha anisoptera. The sequence goes on along the minus strand of WURS02435964.1, from coordinate 3,646 downwards.
CACAAACTCTTGCGCAAAACAGTTACTTCACAAAAATATTATTCGAATACTGCTTTCCATACCCTGATTAGCTGATCGAAAATGGAATTGGGAAATACACTCCTTTAAGTAGTCTGGACTTTTGGTGCCTCGTCCAGGTATTTCCCCTTCAAGCTTCGGGCACGGAAGTATTCTTTTTAAGAAATACTTCCTAGTATCAAGAGTGTTGCTGCTCTATTCTGACCTCAATATCACTCCACTTTACGACATAGGATAAGTAAATAAAGTTTTTTTGTTTGGAAAAATAATTTCTCCAGGATTGCATGATGCGTTATTTAAATAAAAAATTATACTGTCATCTTAATACGATTTTATGTACAGGATAAATAAACTTTGCAATTCCACAAATAAAAGTTTCATTGTGCGACCGGTTTCGTTCACGTGGTGGACATCATCTCAGTTCACCTTAGTTTACCTTATCTTAGTTTCACCTGATGATGTCAAATAACAGTAAGTGAACTAAACGGCCGCACAATAAAACTTTCATTTATTCATTAACAAACTTTCATTTCACAAGGCTTATTTAACGTGTGCATCATGAAGGTTTTCCATATAGTAGAGTCAAAGATGATATCTTATAAATAAGATTTGTCTGACTAGAGACTGTTTTCTACATAGAAGTAGGTATTGACATTCACATTCTGGTATATTAATTAGGAATTCAACTAGTTAATACTTTACAATAATTAATAACGTGAAATATTTCAATTTTTAAAGATATTACTTTGCTAGTTATGAAAGGTCATTTTGATTTCGGGATACGTCAATTCAAAAGAGAAAACTGCAGCAAGCAGCTAGTCGCAACTACACTCGGGAAGTCCTCAAAGAATGAAAACAGTACTAAAAACTTCAGTAGGTTAAATAAATCAGTAAGTTCCGGAAAAATGGTGTCAAAAATAAGTACAAAGCATGTTAATAATCGTTGATCATCCCTTTATATAATTAACTTTTCATAGGTAATATATTTATTTCATGATTAAATAAGAACATTTTGTAATTTATAATGTAGAAGTAACTGAATTAATATGCAGTTGTTATTACTTCTTGGTTATCTCTTATTTTTCCAATTCCTGTAGTTTTCTTGAGGTGATTAGGAAGGGATCCATACTGACCAAACTATCCTCATTTCTAATTAATGCTTAGCAAAACAGGAACCCTATGGTACTAGAGTGTATTCCAAAACAGGGCGTGGAACAATGAAAATTTAGAAGCTGATGAATATATTTTGGTGAGTTTGGTGAAGTTAAAAATATTAGTTGAACCTGCACAAAAGTTTCGCGAATGCTCCTTCGAAAAATTTGAATAGTTTACTGAAAACAAGTAAACAATTACAATTATTAACGCAAATTGTTTCCTTTACATCTAGGTCTTCGTTTTTTTGACTCCGTTTTTGTATGACTGGGTTTATATTTTAAATGGCCATGATGACAATACTTCTTGAAAAACCACAATTCAGATACACGCGCAATAAATTATCGAGGGTCGCCATAACAAAGTATCCGATGAATTTTGGAAGTCAGTGCAAGTTTTTAATTAACATACGACATAAGGCAGCTATTTTCCAAAATAAGATAATGTACTTACAGTTGAAAAGGGAAAAGTGAAGGCACATGCGTATTTTAATGAATGGGATATGGAACCCTAAGTCTTAAAATGCATTTAGACCTACATGCTTTTGCCTTCTGGATTTGGACTCGTGTATTTAGGGCAATAAATATAGCTTTACATGACCCTTATAAAATTTGAAAACGGTTCGTAATTTACCACGTATCTCTTGATCAGTTTGTTTCTGGATTAAACGGGGAAATGACTGACAGATATTTCCAAAAAATATATGAGCAAAAAATTTATATCAAGTCACCATTTGGAATCTTGTCCAGCTATCCAAAGTTTAAAATGTCTTCGAATTGCTATAATTTCGTTATTCGCAGGTTTTTGGTTAAAATAAATCTGTTATTGTGTAAAATTATTTACCTTATTAAAATTTAAATGTTAGAGTACCTAGTTATACTCCTCTATCCCATTCTTTTTAATGAAAAATTTGCGTTACCAGAAGCAGCAGAGGAGGTAGAGCACCTAGGACCCACACAAGGAGAATTCTTACCATGATGTATGTTTTATTATATTGGTATTCAAAGTAGAGAATCTCTGCAGAGAATCAGAGTATGTACGTATTAAAATACATATTCCTACCCTACAACTACGTTCTTTATTATTATTTGAAAAAATCATAAATTTGTGCGAAACTTTTGTTGCTAAACTAAGCCATTAAATACTTCACGTAGTAAACTAATTTAATGGAAACGGCGATTCAACGTAGTGAATTTAGCGTGGTATTTGAAATTAAGAACCAGTTAATACATATAGGCAAATTGCTACAAGATAATTTCTTTAATAGTTTCACAACGCATTAATTTAGTAAGTATTCGTAAATATCTTCGCCTTTGTCCATAAAAGTATGAGTTCCCTAGAAATCAATTATACAATTATGGGGGTAAAAGTAATAAATTATTTTAAAATATTTTAAAATTAAATTTTGAGTGATTTTTATAGTTAAAGTTGTTATAGATATGGATTAGGTTAGAAGACAACAGTGTATTTTGGGATTAAATAATGGTCGAAACGGGAAAAAATAAGTCTAATTACATTTAATTACAAATAATTACAATAATATTTAGGTAAAAATTAGAAAAGTTTAGAAAAGGAAGTGAGTTGACAGTAAAAAAAAGACTTGGGCTAAGATAAGGTATAAGACACGGATGAAAAGTTCCTCCTGAATTATTTAATATCTATTCAGAAGACTTTCATGATGTTTGGTGAATGTGGAAGAAATAATGTGGTATCCGTGAGGAGATTTCGGTTAATGTGAATAATAGGGTGCTGTGAGCTTTAAGGAGTGAGTTAATTTGGTATAGAATGTATGAGATTTTCAGACTTCTCCGTAAATTAGACTGAAAACAAATAAGAGCCATTAAGAAGACCATAGCACCAAGTCGGAGGGAAATGGAAGGAGAATGGAAAAATAAGATGTAATGATAAAATTAATGCTGTCTTTTTTATTCAGACGAAATAGGAACCACGAGTCACTCTCTTATATTTTTAATTTGTTTTATCGATTTACCATTCAAAAAACTTTCATTCCGTAAGAGGAACTCATACACGAGAAGTTGGAAGGAGGGCACGTTTCCTACTAGCCTAAACTGTCCGGCATGCAAAGGAGGTGAAGAAGAAAGAAATAAAATCAAAATGGAAGAGAATTAAAGAAATTTATTGAAATTTGAATAGAAAGCAACATCTTAAGTTCCATAAGAAACTATCAGAAATGATACTCAACGAATGAAAAACTTAATTACGTATACGAGTACGTATACATAAGAATATATATATATATATTTTTTTTTTCCCTGAAAAATGCTATTTCCTTGTGTCCGTCCTTATATGTTTTCCTACCCTGTTTTTCCCAATTCCTATCCCAGATAATATTTACCGCCTACGGCGTATTTTCTCAGATATATGTTTATGAGAAAACTCATTCTAGCACAATATACGTAAATAACACAGCCACAGGGGTGGCGACGAAAAACACAGAACACAGAAAGAAATAACA
>WURS02435953.1:0-15372 GCA_011762765.2 Rhinocypha anisoptera | reverse complement strand
CGAATCCCGACTAGGTGGATTTTTCAATCTCCACCTAGGGCATGGATGTGTGTGTTTCGTCCTTGTTATTTAAAAAACTGTTATAGTGCTCACTGTAATTGGCCTATTTGTGCTGTTTGTGGGCGATTGAAAATAAATAAATAGAAATTTTCTTTGAAATTTACTTGCTTTCCAAGAGAAATTTGCTTATACATTCAGTACTTTGCAGGAAACATTCTGAATTATTAGGTTTAAATATGTAAATGTATGCTGTTGACAAACTCAATATTGAACTGTAGTGATTGTCTCATTTGTCATGCCAGAACTTTGGAATTCATTACAAGAATGGTCAGAATTGTTTCCATTCTCGACTGCAAATGGCAACATTATTAGTACATTTTTTACCTTAAGTTGTTACATCTCTCGCTTGCATTTTTGTGGTATTGCATGATGTCATCCATTGAGAACCCTTACATTAATTCACAAATTGATAGTTTAATTCACTTTAGTATATTAAAAAATCTAGAAAATGGCCAGGTATGAATTGAATAATTTCTGGCTTCATTTTGTGGAAGTTGCTAATGTCTATAATTGACAACATACTATTATAATTGACATATTCGCATATCCTTTTAGGAAAATATATTATATGCTAGAAACATGTCACTTTTATCAAATTTTTTGAGACGACTCTTATCGCAGACAAGAGTAATCTGACATGATGCAACCAGCCCAAAATGTTAAAATTCTGCCTGTTTCAGGTGAACGGCCATTTGAATGCAAGTCATGTGGCAAGACATTCATTTCCAAGGCCAGGCTGACAGAACACCTGTGGCGCCATGGTGGGAAGAAACGATATGCCTGTCCCCATTGCCCAAAGAAGTATGCCGGGAGATGGGACCTGAAGCTTCACGTTCGCAAAATGCATGACACAACATTGAGCAGTGCAGATGGCCACTCAGCAGAAACTGGCAGCATATCTTTCCCAGAATCACCATGCACCGTGCAAGAATCTGAGAGAAGAGTCACAGCAAGTGGTGCTCATGGCGAACTGAATTCAACCCACATATTGATGGTTGAAGAAGTTCATGAAAATGGTATGGCACCAGGGGTCAGTGATACAGGTGGAATAGTTGTGCACCTTGCCTCTGTGCCCAGCCTTGAGCAAGATGTTCTGCCTCCTGGCACAGTGATGGACTTGGAAAATTCTGTGGGCCATGCAGTGCCTCTGCATTCATCTCAGCTTATCGACTTAAGTTCTCTGTCTACCTCATCATCTATCCCAATTCAGATTCAGGTATTTATTACAGTATTATAACCGGCAAGGTATAAGTCATTTGGAGCTGACAGTCTTAAGTGATATTCCTTAGCATTTAATGTTTCCACTTCCTTCAAGATTCTTAATGCCACCTTCGAATTGAAATACATATGTACTTTTCCTTTGATGCACTTGGTCTCATGATTTTGCTTTCATCATTGAAGTTAGTTAAGACACCGAGAGGCAATTAGGTAGGTCCTTCCTTTGCTGGTTACTGAAAGCTCAATTTGGGTACTCCTTGTTTTGTTGAGATATTTCCAATTCAAGTTAGCAGCGGTTAATTCATAATTATGATCATCTTCTGCATAAATGAGCTGGTTAACCATAGTTACTTTTCTGTGACAAATCTTGGACCTTCTTGTACTCGGTGCTTGTTTGTAATTTAATTGATATTCTATTATTTTATTCCCTGTAGGTGTATCACCTTGTAGGATGACTTTTGTTGCAGGTACTTTAATCCTTGGAGAGAAGGAAAAATTTTAGAGGAATACTATACTTTTCTCTCCCAGTTGTCTAGACTTATGATTTCGCTGGTGTTATATAAGATTATATTTTTTCCAACACTTGCAACTATGGGAAATTATGGAGAAATGAGTCAAAGACGTAGAAATAGGGATTTTATGCTCCAGTTATAAATATTAAGAAGTGTGCTTCATTAGTCTGGTTGCACTAGGTTATTTCAACCAATTAGGGAAGTGTTTGGAAGATGTTTCTAAATGACTGGATAGAATAAAAAGTCATGGGTAAATATATACTGTCCAAGAAATATGCAAGATCAAGAATTTTAGAGATTTTTAGGGCCAAAACACTGAAGCTGGCATTAATATAAAAAAAGACAAAATATGTAAATATGTAACAATACAACCTTGAGTAATAGATGAAATGGGTCATATGGTTAAACTTTGACCTAATATTATCCAAAACTTTTTAACTCCAAAAGGTAATGGCCTGAAAGTTATGCTTATGTCTCTGCTAAAATTTCATTGTGTACTTGATTGAAGAGGCCTATAATTTATGGAAGATATTCATGGTGAAATTTTACCATACCTACGATATGATAGTGATCTGAATAAACATGCATCATCACTCACAAAAGGAATAACAACATGAAACACAACTTCTCCCTGAATATTCGAATTATCACTAATGATTATGAAAAAAACTTTGATATTTAAATCACTTTAACACACAAATGATAATCATTCAAATCTCTTTTGCAATGAACTTTTGGCAGGCTGCACCAAACTGTGAGTTGAGGTAACTATAAATAAAACCAAACATAAGCATAGTGGCACATTGTTGAAAAGTTTAAATAAAACGAATGTGTGTCTTTGTATAGCATCCCCATTGTGCCCCTCGGAAAATCACATTTAACCCCATTAAAATCAAACTTTCAGGTTTTCAACTTTAATGGTTTTTTTCTGTGTGTTGATTACCAGTTAGTCACTCAACAAAACTTGATGAAAAATTTCTGTTCCCCTCTTCTGGAAACTTGTACTCACTATACTGTGATCAGACCTTGGCTTTGGGTTTTGGTTGAGCTTATTGGTAGCCAGTGATTTTAATGGAATGTGATTCTATTGAACCACACATTACACTCTCTGGCAAATTGAAGTGACTTTTATAAGGTGTAGAGGTATGTCTTCATAATGAAACAGAACCTCTACTTTAGATTACACTTTATTAGCTCTATTTTTAGTCATTCTGCCATAATCTATGTACTTAATCATTAAAGGAAATAGTATTACACATTTTATTTATGAAATCCTTTTAGGTTCAGCACATAGTTTAAGTGTTTAGGTGATGGTAATTCTTTACTTGAAAGCCTAGTTTGGACTTAGACTTCTTTCTTTGCATGAAAAAGCTTTAAAAAGTGAAATGAAGGCTTTGAATCATCTACAATGTTATGTGTCATGAATGATTTCACCAGCCAGGTTAGCCAAGTGGATAGTGCCTTTACTTGCTAACCCACAGATCACGGGTTCAAATGCTGTCCAAGGCATGGATATTGTGTTTGTCACAAACTAATTTCCCTGAATGGTTGGAATTTCAGTAAGGGCATGTGGCTGTAAAAACATAAGTCAAAACCAATTATCAAAGTTACACCCAGAATAAATGGTAAAATGCATCGGAAGAAAAAAAATACTTAATGAATGATTTTGACCTCTCTTCTTGTTACAGGTTTCTCCTGCAACCCACACAGCCAAAGGGGCTTCTCAGCCAAGTGTTATTTTCACTTCCAGTGGTTATTTGTCATAGGTTAGATTTGTGTGATAGCCCTCTGTTGAGTTATTTTTAAGAGCAAATGTGTGTACAGTGAGCTTTCAGCCCTCCTCCTCAGAGATGTGGGAAAGCTGCTGGCACATTACTTTTTCCATCCATTCATCCTTCTTACATATTTATTTAGTCTTCTGGTGTACCTTCCTCATTTTAAATTGTTTGAGAATTACTTTGCAATAATCAGTTTCAGCAAAATATATGTTTTTCAACCTGTTTAACTGACGCAATGGGGAATGGTATCTCACCAGTATTTTTTTATTTATTTATGTTATTAATGGAAATATTTGTAATTTTTGAAACAAGATCTTAGAAATATGATCTAATTGTTGGGGAAAAATTGGCCTTATTCTATACATGTCTTAGAAATATTAATCTGCTGGTCGTTTACTTTATTCATTTTTTTTTCTACTGTGACCAAACAGTGCTGTTGGGTTATTTAACTTATCTAGGACGGATGGTGCATTATACAAGAGATACAGAGTAGTCATGTGCACAAACACGTTTTATTTAGATCACATACGACCATGTTGTAGACTGGATATATCCAGGAGTCGTCATACAAAGATAACAACACTAACTAAAACATATCATGGCGGCAGTTTAAAATCACAACAAGTGCAATCAAAATTATTATTATATGTGCCTTCAGACTAGTAAATTAAGAAAGCCACATTCCTCTGTGTAGAATCCTCTGCAGTCTGAGATTTCATTTGTTCATGACCATCATTTAGGATAAGGGAAATTGAAGGTAGATGGTGAAATCTATAATATTGACTTACCTTGTTGGGTTGCATGTTTTCTGGTAAACATTGAGGTATGAGACGGTAAGAGATCATTTAGTAGTCCAAAATAACTTGGTTTGTGCATCAACATAACACATACATGATTTGTTGACTAAACATTACATTATTTACCCAGAGTGCTATTCTCCCTTACTGTGTGACTCCCTTAAATCAAAATTAATTCCTTGTTTGTGAACACAGAAAACAAGATATGTATTCAGTTCCCCTTCAGGGAAACGTTTTTCCTTTTCTGTCCATCTTTCTAACAAAGCTCATGTAAACCCTTTTTTCTCTCCTATCTTCTCCTTATTTCGAACATGGTGAAACAAGCATAAACCATCAAAACATGTGCACAAGGATACAAAATAAATAGTGCAATGGAAGCACATAAGGTAAAACCCATTATGTGTGAGGGAGAAGTGGTAAAATGCCATATTAAAACAAATGAATTTTACCAGTCCCAGGATCGAATACAGATCCCTTAGTTGCAAGGTAACGATTCCTCCAAACACAGAGAAATCAATTAGGATATCCACCACCTTTTTTCCCAACTCATTCAACCAGAGATGGCATTTCTGGTTTTGTTTGGCTCACTAACAGAGGAGATGAGATAAACACACTAGGGGAAATGGGACAGGAGAATCAAACAGATGTATAATTGTAAAAAAAAGTAAAATTGATTCTTCATCCTCTCCATTCCTGATGATGTAATACTTACAAAATATTTGCTGAGAGAAATGTCGGAATGTATCTTATACAATTCTGACTCTAGTTTCAGTCCTTAATTTGTGTTCTATTATTGTGCCTTACAAGAAAAATGTTTTTAAAAAAACCATCTTCATCAGGGAAAAATGTTTGAATTATATGTCCTTCAGAGTGGATGGACGATACTGTGAAGGATGAGCAAAACAATTATGTTGAAAATGAATACTAGTATTTACTAAATGCATTAAAATTCGTACATTACCTTTTTACTTCACATTTTGAAAATGGAAAATGAGAACAAATTTTTTATGAACATACAAAACTAATGCTTGCATTTCATTGTTTCAATTGATTCCATATATCAATTTATGTCAACCTTCTTTGTGATTGTTGAATTGACATAAATTTGAAATATTATATTTATTTAATTGATTTGTAGTTCCTTTGGTTTGTGTGCATTGGCAGGATGTTATATCACCATTATTGGTCTGTCAGTGGCTAACTTTTGTGTTTTAGACGTAGGTGGACTTTTTTTTAAGTAATAACATTCCAGCATATTGCCTGTAATAACTGCAGGTTGCACTTTATTGTTTATATATACATGTGCACGTAATTGATTAGGGCTATTTGCTTCCAGTCAGTGTACTTAAAACATTGGGTAGTAGTTTTTTTGAGCCATGTGATGTGATCTTTAGTGCTATCAGTTTAATTAACTCTGAGCAAGGAGATTGAATTGTTATGCAGGATTTAGTATGCATGAATTACTCTTTTAATGTTAACATAAGGGATATAATGTTGTGGTTACAAAAAATGACGGTGAAGTGCCTTTTGTTTGCTATGCCAGGCAATTAAAAGAAAATTTTATGATTGGAATTGCACATAGGCAGGATTTGTTAATAATGAAGGGTCTTAAAGGTTGTAAACAAACTACTGTGAATCAACCTAAAATCAAAACACTTTTCATTTTTTATTATTCATTGTGATATTCATTTACCATAATGAAAATATATATATATATATGTACATACTTATACCCTCACTCAAGTGTCTTAACTCTCAGCTTAAGTTAATCCCTGTTGGGGTTTAATGGTTAAGATTGAGTCCACAGCTCTCTCTTTCTATCCTTATATTATTTTATTTTTACCTAATTCCAGGCAATGTTATGTGTTTTGAATCTGGAAACTTCTGTTTATGTATGGCATTTCCATGCTTAGTGACTTCCTAGGATTAATAATTAAGAGCTTCAAATAAGCTATTGGACATCAATTCTAATCAAATGATGTAACAGTGTTTAGAGTATGCTAATATTCTTCCTTCAGCTTTCCCAGCAATAAGATTTGCTAATGCATTTAAAATTCTGAATTCCATACAATAAGAATGTTTTCAGTTTCTAAATACCAGCAAAGAATATTGAGATCGGCTTATAAATATTGTGATGCCAAAAAATGTTGGGTAAAGTGTCTTGGTTAGAGCATGTAGGGATAGGGAAATTGTTTTATTATGGTACAGTGGTACCTTGAAATACAAGTTCAAATCATTCCATGACCTAGCTCTTAAGTCAAAATTCTCATATCTCAAATCAATTTTCTCATTTGACATTAATTGAAATGTAATGGATTCATGCCAGGTCACAAAACATCATCCCAATTTTTTTGTTAAACGTTTTCAACATGAGAGAAACATATTTATAATGAACAAATATTGAATACAAACAAAATAAAACCTAATAAAAGATAATTTAAGGAAATAACCAGATGTTGGCAAAGCCGAGTGCATGGTACATGCATATTATTTTTTTCTTTCCCATAAAAAAACAAATTTAAAGCAACATGGCTGAAAAGCTTCTGCAGCGAGTAAACATGTGAATTGAGCACGCAAGACTCCTAAATCTGAGCGGTGGCTCGCTATGGCAACTGGCTGTGATGACCTGAAGACTGGCTTTTATCTCAAATCTTTACTCTCAACTCAAGACCCTAGAGATAGCTCATATCTCAAAAAAACTCTTATGTCATGCACTTGTGACTCAAGGTACCACTCTACTTGTTCGTAATGTTCTTTTCTTTTTTATGAAGAACAGAAATGAACTTCATTTATCAGGGAAGTAATATTAGGATGTTTATTTTCATATTTGATTTGAAGATATGATCAAAAGTGTTCAGTATTATTATTTAGCTGGTAGGCTTTAGCATTGTTTCAATATTATTTTCTAGGAATAAAGCACAATAGATGGCACTCTCTGCACTTGAGCCATCCTTCTCGCCATATCCAGGCTGTCTCTCACCCGGCTGGCACCTGAGCAGATCTCTTCACTACATCCAGATTGACTTGCCTAGTGATCTACCATCAGTAAAGTTGGCTGTTCTGCTGTTGGTGACCGAGATGCTTGGGTGAGACAACCTGAACATGATGAGAAGATTGGCTCAAGTCCACGCAGTGCCATCTAGCGATACATTTATATTTTATAAAGAAGTTCCATGTGTATTGCAGAATCTTATGTCTCAATACATTTTACTGAATTGATTTTTAATTTGTGAAAATAAATGATGGAACCAGGTTTTGCGTGAACCCAGGCCCAGAATCCCCAAAAGTAGATGTCAATGTGTCCCCCCCCCCTCTCTTGCTACGGGTCTGGTCAAGCATGTGAGCAGCAGCAACAGATATTCATTGATGCATGACATACTTTAAAACAGATCTTTGTCAATGCACAAATTTTAAAATTGAAATATATTTTATTTTGCTACTCATGCTATACAATGTACTATATTTGCCTTAATGTTCCATCCAAGAATGTCAAAATCTTTTGTGCAAGATTTGATAAATCATCATGGAGGAAATAGAGAAAATACACAGTTCCATGTAATCCTATTTCAGTAATTTTGTCTTGACCGATGGAGTTTTCTTGGGTTTCCAACCGGGTTAGGGTGTTTTGTAGGCACTGACATTTTGGCGGCATAGTCTGCCATCGTCTTCAGGGTGAGCCGATGAATGAACCTCATCCTGAAGACAATGGCAGACTATGCCATCGAAACGTTGGCGCCTACAAACACCCTAACCCAGTTGGAAACCGGAGAAAACTTCATCATCAACATTCTCCGGGGAAACCTACAGAATTTCATTTGTCTTGATTGCCTTTGTCTGTAAAGTATGTAGAAATAATTGAGGCTACTTTTCTACAAGCCTCCGGCATCTGGACCCTGATGTAACAGATAATGGCCTCCATGAGTATTTATTTTTGTTAGACATTGACTTTCAACTGAATCTAATAATAAAAAAATTAATTTTGCACACTATAGGAAAGAAAAATTCCTGAAATAAAACATCTAAGGAGTGCCTTAAATGCATGCAATGCAGTGAATGAGGTGAGAAGCATATTGTTCATACAAAAAAGGCTTTGGGTCAACATATGTTTGACAGTTATTGTTCTTCACACCTCTTATACTGGTAGTACCACTTTTACTGTGTGTGGCTGAATATAGACTTTTCTCTCTTTGTACAATGACTCATTTCATATTGGAATAATTCGTCAAATTAGTCCCCAAAATTCTAAATAACATTAATTGGTGCTATTTTCATGTTAATCTTAGGTGCTGTCATGTTATCCAAATTGTGTATGCTATATTTGGTTTGTATTTTCGAAATATTGTCTCACAATTATACTTAATTCTCCATGCTACATAAATGTACGTAGCATGGAATATTTATTTATATTTATGAAGCAATTAAAATTAGCAACAGTTGCAATTAAGTAATTATGCTGTAATCCTTATAAATTTTTGTTTGGGCATTTTTTTAAATAAGATCAGGATTTAATCATATTTCATCCTTAATGCCCTATTGTTCTTCCAACAAATGCATGAGAAGTGATTGACTTCAAATCTTTTTGTGTTGTTTTATTGATTAAAAATCAATAACCTGGTTGTGTTAGATATTTTCTTCAGATACTCTATGTTCTGAAATTTTTTATTGAATTTTTTAAAGGTTATAAAAATTGGGGTTCACGTATGCATGTAATATATTCTGCAATGCAGGTTCATTTTTTAATGAGCATAAATGTTAATGTTGCAAAAAGTTTCTTTTAATAAGAGCAGGAAAGGCTAACATTGTTGTAAAATGCACACAAATAAAGTAATATGCTTTAAATTTTGTCCTTTTTTAATCCTCAAAATTTATGTGGTCAAGTAAACTACAATTAGTAAATATGAATCATCATTTTTATGTTAATTTCAAATGTGTATTCTATTCCTAATACTCCATAAACAAACCACAATCTTGAATTCTCAAGGTCTATTTCATAAGTGAGGGTAGAACCCACCTGGTATACTATGCACAATGGCATATGAAGATTGTAGGGGAGACCAATTTCTCTCCCTGTGCTACTTGTGGTTTCCCAGAAGATGTGATACCTACCCAGAAAATCAATGAGCTTGAGTTTTAGCTGAAGGTGTCCAGAGGAGTCACCGGGTCCCCTGCTCAGTAGCCAAGTGCTCTACCCACTAGGCTACCATCTCATATGATGGCATTCCTTAGTAGTTTGTATGTATAACATCCTAGGTCAATGAAGACTACTGCATGCTACTTTCCTATGCATTTTTTTCTAGCTGGTAGATTATATTTTATAACAATTATTTTCAAAACAGATTTATGCACATTTATTAGGAATAAACTAGGTGGTAAATAGCAATGGGATAAATCAGGTTTAAATTAGAGCACACAGGAATTATTTTTACTACTAGGTCACATGAAATGTACTAAAATCGACTTGGTATGTGGGAATTATCGATGTTTGTTTTCTTATCCTCTTAAGAGGATTCAGTTTCTGGTAACATGTTATGGAAAATCTGTAGGAAGATGTATAGAATTTTACCAAGGTTTTACTGAAATCACACATCTCCCTTTCTGTATCTCATCCTTTCACTGTAAATTAATGTCCAAAAACTGGATTCATAGTTCAGAGTAAATGATTACATATATTTCTTAACAATTAGAAGTTACAAAAACAAGACTATCAGGAAGATATGAACAAATGAGAAAAAACTTTATGAGCTTGGGATTTGGTTCTATGGAATAAGTTTAGCTGGGATAGCACTTCAGCCCTTGGTTCAGTCAAACATCCAAATGAATAACATTTAAATTTATTTATATGATACACAATCAGCACATTACAGTGTTATTATGACATCTGCAATTGCATTAAAAATTTATTTTAAAAACTATTCATGTAATTAAACATATAGCTCTAATGTAATTGTTAAAAAATAAACTCAGACAGCAAATAGATATATTGAGGAACCATAATATAGGTATCTATGTGAACCGCTAAGGATAACTATCAGATATATTTAACAGCCACTCTATAGGTATATATTAAACATATACAGTTTCATCCAGTTCCACACATCAAATAGATATCTAAATCATTTCTATCCATAGATGATCTACCAATAGATATACTGTTCTATTAGCCAGTGTGACAGCCCAGTTCATTGAATTGTGGCATGTTTGAGACACCAATTTCCACCCCAATCTGGCATTTAGAACAGGTTCTATTTCCTGTAGGTCAATCTCCAATCAGAAGTCACTCTTTTCGTGCCCTGGTAGAGTAAAATGTAGCTCAAAGGAAAACATCCTGTTTTAGGCTCCAAATTTTCTTTGTACTAATATATATTATCTACAATGCATAGATCTTTTCTCCAGTCTCAGTTGTGGTTTCAGCAGTTTACTCGTGTAATTTTTAAAAAATGTAGACTAAGGAAACAGTTATGATTCTAATCGAGCTCTTTAAGACAAGAGTGCTTATAACAATGTGAAGTCGTGACATTTTAAGAGTAAAATCAAGCGTGCAAAAGCGATTAGAGAGATTATTAACTATGTAAAACTGCTCGTAATGGCACCATCAAAACTACAAACAAAATGTTTCGATTGTGGCAATGGTATCCGAAGAAGAGAATTAGAACAAACTTGCCAATTTAAGCACTGTGTTCCATTTGGAAAATAACTGGTTTACTGTTGAAAAGTTCCCCTTTACTCTGTATCGGAAAAAAAGTTCTTATCGTTTCTCAAGTTCGTTTTCAAAGTTTTTCTAAAAATTATTATAAATACATTTTACAGGAAAAACTTATTTCCTCTTTCTGGGTGTTACTCCTTACCATCGCAATATTCAAATCCTTTTATTATACGAATGTAGCTGACTCTAGCGGATTAGTTGGGTACTTGGCCATAATATTGGTGTTTATCAAATCTAGCTCGTCGCCTAGTTCCTACCCAATTATTGTCCCGATTTCTACCACAATATATTGGACAATAATTTGAGCATGTGTCACACGGGCCGCTACAAACTCCACTTGTATGCATATTGTGTGATGGTTGAACAGGTTGAGGTTGAATGTTCCAGAATGTGATGTTGCTCTATAATGTAAGAACTCTTGCTTAAATTACAAGAATTAATTTCCAAAAAACCTTTCATATTATTTTGGCAATGTTCTTTCATTACTATTTTCCCTTTCATTCAAAGGAGTTATCTCCGAGAGGCTGCTACTTACTATTCAAGTGTGCAGGGCATCGAATTGTCCGGTTATATGATTCCGAAGATGAATATAAATGGAAATTCGTGAGTAAATAATTCCGTTTTTGGACAGCATACCCGTTTTTCCTGCTATAAATAATTAATAGACAAATATTATTGGTTTTTGGTAACTTGTTCCTTCTATTGAGACCTGAAATAAATTTCTTTCACTGTAATTATCTTCAGGAGGCACTAAACATGGACTTCATGCAAACCCTTTTAATATTTTCTCCAAAAACGTACTGTGAGTTCACACCGTCTCGACATGAAACTCCGCACCCATTGCTGGACAGGTATCCATAAACCTTCTTTCTTGTCCTCCCTTTTGATTTTTTAAAATCCATCATAATTGGAGGTCAACTAATCGCAAAGTAATCCCCCACTCTGAACTTTTAAGTACCTCCTGTGCCGGCTGATCTTCTTCCGTGGCAGACGTAACAGTTTGCATTTTATGATTTTTTTGGTTTGTCGTAGGGAGTTTACTTATCCACTGCAAACTCCTTGCATGTAACCCGAAAGGTCATCCTTTAACATTCCACAACCTCGACACCTTTTTCAATGTCACTCTCATTGTTTCTATACGACTACCAGTCTCCAACGACCATTACATACATCCTCACTATCCCGCTCGCGGAACTACACAAAGGCACTTAAAATGTTCTAATTTTTAGAATATTTGAGGGATCTCAATAAAAATTTCCATGTGTAATGAGAGATAGTCAGTCTATAACGGAAAACACACGTCAAATTTAGACGCATTTACCAAAAAGTACAGTAGTTTCTTTTCGGCCGTGTGTAATTTCACCAAACTGCATCGCTGCTTCACGGTAGAGTCCACTGCAGACCGCTCTTTAAAAGTCTCGCTATATTAACAGTCCCCAGCATGTAAGCATATTTATAATACAGTAATTTTTGTAAAAAAGAATATGGCTCTTCACATCTAATCAATGGTCAGTTAAAGTCAATGTGCTCTTCTCGTCTATGAAACCAGGAATAGAAATGACCTTAGTGTACCATCGAGCAATATAACTTAATGATATGCATTAAAGACCTTGCTCATGGATATTCTAACAAAGTGCCAACTATCTCACCTTCATTGTGACCTGTATAATTCCACCATTAATTTCCTTTTCCCTAATATATATAATAAATAAATTACAATATATTGAATCTAAATCATTCAATATGGTATCCATGATTGAAAAACAATTTATTGTTCTCAATATTCACAGATGCGAAAGACATGAAGACTAGGTAATTGTAGATAAAAAGTTTATGAAAGCTTCGAACCTTACTCAAACAAAATACAAAGGTGAAAGAACAAATTGCAGATCATCACACTTGATAAAATACTTTAGGTTTTTATTTAAGGAACGAGGTTTGTTACGTCATTAATGCTGTCAAAGAAAGAGTAATTGCCAACTTTTGAAAGTCCCACTATAGCAACATTTTATCAAGGAAATATTAAATGTTTATCTGATGGTGGATTGTCACATTTAATGATAAACTTTTTCTCTATAGGCATAAAATTAAACAGCTCTGGTCACATATGCACAATTTTTTTATAAAAAAGAAAAGGCTTAGGTTATTTGTACATTTCTACTACCTCCATTGTATTTAATTGCACTATTTCTCATAGGTTCACTGATTAAATAATTTCAACACATTAACATAAGGTTACCATATAAACCAAGATAATCTTTTTCAGACACCATACTTATGTATATAAGAATGATAGGTCTAAAGGCCCTTGCTCTTGGATTTGCATTATATTAAACAATTGGATGCCTCTATGGAATAAAAAATGCCAGCTCTCTCACTGACTTTAGAAAAGAAACTTTTTTCATGCCCGAAATATAAAAGCTACTACATGGTTTCAATTTCCAACATATTGTTTTAGTCTTGTCCAAGTCACTCATCCTTTATCAATTTCAGAATTGATTTCCAAATCTGTGTGGTATTTAAAATTAATTATTGTATTACTTTTTCCTAAGTTGTTTTTGAAAATTAGCAACAATCTGTGGTGCTTACCTCATAATTCCTTTCTTCTGAATCATATAACCAATGTATCATTACCCAGTATATACTGACTGATGATACATTGGTTATACATTATATAATCCTTGGGACTTAAATTGAATAATACTACAGCAAAAATGCCTCAAACAGATACAGTATCATCTTTAAAATATAATAAGGAATTTCGAATTAAACTTTTATTTTAATTAACCTTGCTTCATACCACAAACAATAAAAGCAACAACACATCCTGTTACAATTATGATCATAATATTTAAACTTTGAAAATTAAACATTCAATCAGTCATGAAAAGTGTAAGCAGTCTCATGGTGTGTGTATTGAGTACATCAGAGGTTTAGATGGCAGGAATTGTTTTCTGGGAAATCTACTATGACAATACAGAAATATGATATACAGGAAGACCATTACAGTTATATCATTGTCTCCATGACTTTCGCTAGCCATACAGACATTTAAAAAATAATTATCTATGAAAATGTAACCAAATGAAGGGTGAAGCCTGATATGGCATCACATCACTGTTTTATTTAGCTAACTGTATGCTTATCCACTGCCTCAATAGTAAAATAAAGCACTCAAGGTAACAATTTATATGAAAAGTTTGAAGTAAGTGATTACTGTTCTATCAACTTACCCCAATGCATATTTCATGAGCATAAATAAACATATACTCCCATTCATGCAATTAAATATGAAAGTCACAGGCACTCATTCATTAGTGTACTAACAGGCCTATTTGGTCCTATACATTTTTGATAAGGTTAGACACCTTGGAATGTAAGTTTAAAATGATACTGATTTAACAAAAATATGTAATAGGAAACATAACCTTATTGTAAAAAGAATTGAAACAAATCTTAATATGCATTTATCTATAAACATGACCAAAGGTCTGATAATATATGCCTTTGTGTCAAATGGATCATGATTCAGCATATTCAAATGACTATTTTTTATAAGAACTGTCATAACGAATTGCCAAAGGATTATTAACAAATTTGTTTTCACACTTCATAGTAGTTATTACTCTACATTATCCATGAACATGAAGGAAAACACATTGAGTAACATCACTCCCCACTTCGAATTTTTACATGACCTCACCATATTTTTTCCAATCATTTCCTCTGTGGTCATTTCTAACAATTCATTATACAATAATAATTCACCTACTGTACATGCAAGATAAGTACCGTTTTACTAAGACTTGAGCTTCATTGATTGGGGATCATTGGAATTGGGGATTTGTACATTTTTCTTTGGTGACAAGAGCCAGAAAATACCTCACACGATGGAATGGCGACAAAATTTATACATGTTGACCTTGCTTTTACAGAAAATTAATGTACAGAGAAAGAACATGAAGTCACATTATTGTTGGGTATTAACAAAAATAAATTTTATTGGGGTTTTTCGAAAATGGAGTAGTGGAGGGTCGACGTAAATCGGAAATGTCGACGGGAGAAAGTATAGAGAACGCCAGGGACAGAGCTATGATTTGAATCCTGCTCTTGCGCGCCAGAAGGATACAATTGAAGGAAGTCTTCCGGGTATTAAACCGCGTGTAATCATTTACTCGGTCCGAGAAAATAGATATACTCGTGCGGTGTACTACTCGGAAGACCTTCCAAGTCATCTCTCCGCGGAAGTCTTCATACAGAGGGATGCAATGCACGTCCCCCCTCCCCAGCTCTCTCTCCCTCCC